>OMLM01020603.1:50863-117381 GCA_900302695.1 Helostoma temminkii | reverse complement strand
TATGTATGTATTTCTCTGTCTGCAGAGACAGACAACACACACACACACACACACACACACACACACACACACACACACACACACACACACACACACACACACACACATATAAGGGATTTAGAGGTTTTACAGTCCTACAGCAACAATGCAGTTTATAGAGCATTTCCCCCCTATGTTCACTCCTCCAATCAAGCATTGAAAAACACGTCAAGTCAGAATTATATATAGTGCTTTGTGCAACAGATTCATCACTAAGTGCTTACTCTATAGCAGAGGGCTTAAATATGGATAAAAAGGGAGCACAAATAAATCACACATTTAAAGAAGCCTCTGTGTTTATGTGTGAGAGAGTGTGTGCATGTGTGTGTAGCAAAGCTCAAAGTAATTACCACTGCACCTCATCTGTTCTACACCAACCTTTTCACCGAACCGGACCCAAACATGTCTTGCGTACATTGAAATAAATGAGGAGAGAGCCATTCAATGTCTCCAATATTTAAAACTTCACTAAGCAATAACTGTGGATTGATAGGGATGTAATTATTATTCTTGTTAATTAAAATTATTAATATTAGTTTTAATCAAGCACCATGTGGGGAAAAAAAAAACTGCCTGACAAATTAATTAGTGAATGCAAATCTACGCAGTTGTGCATTCCCCTGTGTTGGCCCAAATTACCTGGAGACATGACAAATGATGCAGACACCAACAGAGACAAACGCAAAGACACAACATGGCACAGACACAAACAATTCATTTCAGGTCACAGGCCACATGGCTTTTATTAGTTACACTGCATGGCAATGTGTCACTCACTCACAAAAGAATAAAAAAATATATATATAAAAAGAAAAAGAAAATGTTTCAAGCATTTTCCTGTTTCTGTAATAGGACACGTGTAGAAAGAGAAGGGCTTTCTCTACTGAAGTCAAATCAGGGACACAATGATAATGGGATTTATTTTGCACCTTTACCACAAAGCTCCAATGACTTGTACAATTTGTGATCCATGCTGACTAATATCACCTGAAACAACCTAACTTCCCTTAGCTCATCAACAAAGTGCTATTATCATTGACCAAATCATGTTTGATCTTTTTTCCTTCGAGCATAAACTACTCTTCACTAACTGACATAGTTTAAATGACTATTTAAATGCTATTTTCTATTTTCCCCAACTCTGCAAAGAAATATTGGACCCTTTATTTTGAAAAAATGCAACACAATCTTTTATTATGTTGCCAGCCAGTCTCTGTGTCTTTCAGTCTTTGGAAGACAACAACATTTTATAAAAGTAAAAACAAAGTTCTGCTGAATTTTTGTGATCCCAAATGGATATCTAGAAATTTGGCACCAACCTCCTCAATATATTTTATTTGTATTCCTCTGCTTCGCATGTGGTGGTTCATCTTCATTTTAACTGTAGGACCTCAATCTCCAATTGCAGTCACTTCCATTCTCTCCAATAACTACACAACCTGATTGAACCACCCACTCTTCTACCTCCTACACTTGTCCCTGAGGGAGGATACACACTGCTGAGAAGTTTAGAAGAGGAAGACTGAGAAGCAGGACAGCTGGTGTGTAGGACTTCAGTAACACAATAACACTTGGCAGTATATGGTAAATCATCCAATGGGAGGCTCCTGCCAAGCTTAAGCCAATTTATGTTTCCATATGCATGAAGAGAAGAAGAACAGGTTGGACAGCGCTGAACTTGATAGCACTCAAAGTGAGGTGAGAACGGCTCTTGATGAACAGGTGGATAAAAAAGAAGGGATCTCAAACACAAACAGTTTCACAGCTTCATGCTGAAGAGGTGGAGAGCTTCAAGAATTTAACTGAACTTTTGCTGACAGAAGGGAGTTAGACACTGCTATGGCTCATTGTATTTGACTTCACTAAAAAAATACCTACATTTCAAGTCTGTTTGGAATTGATTGAAGATATTGAAGATATTCCAGGTCCCATGAATCCATGGTAGCTGATCACTGGGATTCTTTTGTGATGGTTAATCAAGTGATTATATACCTCAGAAGGTGTTAAAACCTCTTATTGAACACATAAGGGCAGATGGTTGGGTGAACAAAATTTGACTTTTACATGGGACATCCAGTCTCTTGCCAACAGTCACAGTAAAACATTTATTTTAACTGTGACTATTTTCTTCCTAATATTGATTGAACATTCAAGTATTTTCAGCTTAACTGTAAAGGTGGTAAATCATTTTATCGTGAATTTCATTAGATAGACTGCTCTGAGAGCTCACTTTAAGAGCTGCTAGGCAAGAAAAGTGTTTCTAGTACTGTGTGCGTGGAGACTAGTTGTAGAAGTTTGCAGGAGGCACTTCACAGAACCAGTAGGAGCTTCACTTCCAGCTGTCAAAGACCTAATGCTGCTGCAGCCAGTGCTCTCTTTTGGGACAAGACCTGTTCCTCCTCACAAGCAAGGAGCGTGACAGCTGTAGAAATCCTTCAGCCATCAACGTGCATGCACACACACACACAACCACTTTTCATACGCTCCCCCTCTTGCACATTAATATTACATACAGCAGCCATAATGTAAACTCTTATCATAGATTTCTTTTTCTTCTCTTTGCATCTCCAACCCAACCCCCCCCCCCATTGGGCTTTGAGATGTTAACCTGTAAATAATAAAACTTTTGCGCTGCTGGTGACATTTGCTGTTGGTGAAGGAGGGGAGAGCAGAGAAGACCGGAGGGAAAAACTTGATGAAATTGAACCTGCTCCTGCGTCATGAATATTTTTCACATCACAAGGAGCCATCAGAGCAGTGTGTACCCCAGCTTCAGTATAATTTACAGTCTCCACCAGTAGGGAGCTCATGTCTGATCAGTATTTAAACAATCTGCAGGATATAAAAATGGACAGAGGCAAGGGATGTTCTGGGATGGCTGTGCCACCCGCACATACTAAATCTGCTAAGTAGGTGAGCTGTACCTGGTGTTTCGGTGAATACTGAGAGTCAGTTGTAGTGCTGCAGTGAAAAAAAACCTCTGGATGAGAGAGAATGACCTACATAATGAGGAGGAGAGCTTGGGTGATGAGGCTTTTATGGAGTGACAGCTGTTCTACCTGTCGCTGTCACCTTGAGCAAAGGGACTCGTCAATAAAACCCAAACTAATGAGTGTCATTGTAGTTTATAGCATAAGAGACTGGGGATAAAGTTATCCCACACGCCTGCCATATTAAGCACACCCTCAACCACCTCCACAACCAATTTATGACAAAGATTTTTTAGCTTATCCAGCACTATTGCGGGTCTCATAATTTTTTGAGCTGCTGGTCCCAGTGGACTTGACTGAAAGTGTCACTCAGTGAAAAACTTTACTGGAGGAGAGAAGAGACTACTTCCTCATTTTCAGCAACTGTGCCAATGCCCAGGTGCTCTTTTCAGGTGCTACAGTATGCAGTTTGTCTGACTGAGAGAGACAGGTCTGTGTCTGGCTTTCCTATCATCTCTGGCTGCTCTTTGCCTCAGTGTCAGCAGACTGAGCCTTCCTTCCTGTCAGTCTGCCGGAGCTGATGATGAATTATAAAAGGCCCCTGCTCTCCCAGAGAATACAGATGTTTCTACACACACACACGCGCGCACACACACACACACTTTCATGCTGGATGGTTCTACACATAGAAAAGCCTTATCATGCTTGTGATACAGTCGATGGAAAATGAGGACTTATTATGCAAACTGAATGAGAAAACAGGGGCTAATTAACTTGAATGGAAACACGTTTAGCTTCTCAAGCGTTTCATCTTAGAGAGGGCTTCTGTTTGCAATATTTCTTTGACTGCTGATCTCCATATGAATATTTTTAAATGAAATATGGAATGCTGTTAATGACTATAGGACAATTATAGGAGTCATAACAATCCAGTTGAAATCCTTGTGCCTGTTAAAGTGGTTTGTTTCTGTGAACTGGAGCCCCGCGGGAGACGGGTTAGTTTGGAGTGTGTGGTCAGTATAAACCGGTGCTGGACGGAGAGGCAGACAGACAAACTGTGTGAGCGCTTCTCAATTGGTATGCCATTCTCTTTTTGAAGTTAGAGCAAACAGAGGGTTGTTTTAATTGAGACACTGAGGAAGAGAGGCAATGCACTAATAAACAGGTAATTATGCAACTCCCAGTTCCGCCAAAGCAGATTGTGAATCCATTAAGGCCTCTTCGCAAAAACGCCTCTTCCTTTTTTTCTTCCACTGATTTTTTTTCCAAAGTGGTGTGCAAAATCCCCATGCATGAAGCCCTCGTGTGGGAGTGAGGCTCTCGACGTAATATTCATAACAATTAACTATCAATCAGACTTAACCTCTGGGGTCATGGTAAGTGCTCCTGAACTGCAAATCTGCCGGCCAGATTAACACAGTGACAAAATGTTCCTGTACATGTCAGCTAATCCATTTATTTATTCAGCTTTCTCCCGGACTGCCTGATTAATCGCTCCCACACCACTGATGGAAGGTAAGAGGAAAGAGACCGAGAGAAAACACGCTGTTCCGCTTGCTCAGAGATGTGCAACTGTGTGTATGTGTGCACTCAGCGGTACCAGATTCCCTGAACACACACTCAACGGAGCATCAAAGAGTAGTTTGCAAGAACGTATGTAAACAACGATGGGGATGTTCAGAGAGATATTCATGAACACATGCACACATCCACTCCCCCCAAACAAACAGACAGCCTTAAAATCTCACCGCCCACACATTCCAGCCCCAAGTGCCTTGCAATTTTTAGAAAATCTCATTCTTACCTTGAGTGGCGATGTAGTGATTTGGCCTGTGATAGCCCTGCAAACAAAAGAAGTAGAAGTGGATGAAGGCAATGTAAGAGTCACTTCACTTTCTTTCTAAAAGACCAGCTGTCGCGAGGCAATATCTGTCAGAAAACACACAGTGTGTTTGAAAGTTTTTTGAAATGGAGGTTGGTTTTTGCATGCAAACTCAATTTATTTCTGCATCACAAACTTACAAACACAACTCTTTGTGTTTCATCACTGAAAAGGACAGATATAAGCTGTACGTAATCCCAGTTAACAGCTGTTACTGCTTCAGATGTCTCATGTTCCTGCAGAAAAAATAAACTCTTAGTGAACTGCTGCTCCACATTAAGAAGAACTGTTTGGGCATTTTATGTCGTGGAATATTGTGCACAGTCACACTGCTACTACTGCTACTACTATACAGTCAACATCTGACTGAGTGATGTTGATCTCATGATGGATGCTGCTGGATGCAAGATGCATAAACATGCATAAACACTCTCCATCACACACTCTATATGCAGCGCACCTCTGGAGTGAGCAGCCAAAGTGTTGATAATCCCCAAGATACAACTAAAACCACTGATCTTCACAATAGGCCCCTAGTCTCGCGGATTACTCTAATCCTTTCAAGTTTTATTTGTCCAATTCCTTGTCTTCTCTCTGGAGATATGAGGCAGGAAACAAAACATTAGGACTTAAAGGCTCTTCCTTGGCCCTGCCTCCTCTTGATTGTCTCCCCACCACTACCTCCCCAACCCCGCTCCTGCTGCTCAGCTTATCTCACTCATATTCAATTTAACTTGGACTGTGATTAACGCTCCTCCAATGAAGGGAGAAAGACACAAAGGATATTTTCCTCACTCTGTCTCTCATTCACAGGGCTCCTTCAGCTATTCAGCTGTCCTCCATTTTTAATGACTTCTTTATCTCTGGACTGAGCAGGAGATTTGTTTGTGCTTTCATGTATGTTCTGTCAAGTAAAGTGGGGGCCCAGTACGCTGTCGGATTAGAGAGGGAGAGGCAGCACGAAAGTAGGGCCTTGACAGTGACTGTCAGGTGAGTAGAGCTTACTATAAATGGACTTGTGGCTTTTTACAAGTGTGTTACATTAGGCACATAAGAGAGTTTCTTCACCATAAGCACAAAGAGATAAATGCAGAAATGTCAGTGCTGAAATTACTAATTGTACAGGTTTTGCTGCCAGGGTTGTGTAAATTACTAAAGGGGTATTAAATGTGCGTTATGCTCTTTGTATTTTGCTCCGCTGCTTATTACAATAATAATTTTGATTAATTCTTTCCAGTAACACTGGGGTGTAGATAGTATAATATATGCAGTGTGAGGTGTTTTTGCTTGAGGGCATGAATTTATATTTTCAGTCTGAATATCATTAGATAGCCTACTTTTACAAATCTAAGGTGCAAACCACATCACCTGGAAAATACATTTCCAGTCCCCCCTTCCTGATTTCTTTTTTTTGCATATTAGTCACACTTTCAGACCATCAAACACATTTAAGTATTACACAAAGATAACTGGGTAAATATAAAATGCAGTTTTTAAATGATGATTTAATTTATTAAGTGAAAAAAGCTGTCCAAACCTGCCTGGCCCTATGTGAAAAAGTAATCGCCAACCCCTTGCTAAATCATGAATGAACTGTGATTAACCACATTTTTTTGGAAGCTGAGTTAAATTTCACTTGCCACACACAGGCACGATTACTTCCACAACTGCTGAATCAAGAAATCACTTAAATAGAAGCTTTCTGACACAGTAAAGCACCTTAAAAAAACAACAAAGTAATTAACATGTATCAGTCTGGAAAGTGTACCAAAGCAATTTCTAAGGCTTTGGGACTCCACCGAACCATGGTGAGAGCCATTATTCACAAATGGAGAAAACTTGGAACAGTGGTGAACCTTCTCAAGAGTAGAAGGCCTACCAAAATTACTCCAAGAGCACAACAATGACCCATTCAGGAGGTCATAAAAGAAACCAGAATAACATCTAAAGGGAACTCTCCCATTGAAGTGAGGCCTGCAAACCACAGGCCTCACTTCCATGGGAGAGTTCCAAGGGGAAAACTACTGCTGTCTCACATTCGCCAAAAAACATCTTGATTTCTCTCTTAATGAATGAAATTAAACTTTCGTATTTATTCAGCTTATCGTTGTGTAAAATCTGAATCATTTTAGTGTGACAAATATGCAAAATAATAAAAAATCAGGAAGGGGACAAAAACTTTTTTTTACAGAACTTTATATACTACTTATTTGCTTTACCAAATACATTTGGAGAAAACATAGTTTTTTTTAGAAAGGCTGGATTGTAAACATGGCAAGTCAGTAACTAATGCTTCAGACGTTCAAGGGAAAGACAAAGGTATGTAAGTCAGTGCCTTCTGGTTCTATTCATTGTAATAAGCCTAACAAGAACAATTTCAACTGAAATAAAAGGGGCCTTGAGGTGGGTCCTGCTTTATTTGCTTTTCTGCCCATTTTAAATAGCTATTGTTTCCAAGATCCGTTTTCTGATTAAAAAAAGTATATTTTTCTGTTGCATTTCTATTTTTTTCTGTCTTGTGATTTTCCTTCAAGTTAACATTAACAGAAAGAAAAATCTGCTCAAATCTAATTTTCACTCTGACCCATAATCTGTTTCATTCAGCTAATGTAGCACAGTATGCTGTGTGCCAAGGTGTGCATAGGACATATTCTTCAATAAAACTGTGTTTGCTATATTAACATAAGCAGTGGGTCAGCAGGGGCCTACTGATCATTTTGCCCAAGGGCTCAATGCTGGATTAGCCCAGTAAGAGGA
This sequence comes from Helostoma temminkii, assembly GCA_900302695.1. Taxonomy (NCBI): domain Eukaryota; kingdom Metazoa; phylum Chordata; class Actinopteri; order Anabantiformes; family Helostomatidae; genus Helostoma; species Helostoma temminkii. The sequence goes on along the minus strand of OMLM01020603.1, from coordinate 109,773 downwards.
TGAATGTCTGAAAAGTACAATTCCTGTGTATTGCAAGGTTTGTATCCTGTGTCTCTTGTGTTTTTAGTTTTATGCTACAAGAGAACTTGGTTAACATTAGGAAGCTTTTTCCTAACCTTAACCAAGTGATTTGGGTTGCCTAAACATGTCAAGAACCAATTACTGTAACCAAAAATAAATAAAATACTGCATGGTAACAGTGAAAGTTTTGCAGATTTATCCAGGATAATCCTTTTGGACTGGCAATAAGGAATTACAATTATATGTAAACATGACCTTATTACATATATAAAAGTATGAATATATGGACTATTTTATATTTTATACAAAATTTATGTGTTGTTGCAAATGTGTTGTAATTAAACCTGAACTTTTTGGAGCCAAGTGACTTCACTTCAGACAGTGCTTGCAGTTTTTGTAACGCACTACATCGCTTTAGCCTTCACCAAGCAAACATTTCTGTGCACACAAACACCACTCTGCAGACTACAGGCCATTACACTATGTTTCCTTGCCTCCAAAATGTTTATGAAAATACTCAATCAGTTTGCAGGAACCAAACATAACTGAGTGGCTCTGCTTACTCGTACATGACTCAAAATAATCGTCAGTATAATGGAGCACAATAACAAACACTGTGGGAAATGTTCTACACATAAGAGTTTATTGGGCAGGACAAGCTTTTAGATGGGTTAAAAAGCTTTCCGAAGAGCAAAAACATCATTACCCATCTGCCTACATTTCTACTAAGTACTTTTCCAATGAAACTGGCAGAGCAGTGGAAATCTTTTTCAATCAGGATCTTCTTTAATATGCATATATACTTATCTTATAATGGGGCCCTCTCTATTGTGAGAGTTTTCTATGCTGAGCACCTTTTCGTAGCATAATGGGCCGTAAACTGGATAGTGGGAAAGGTAAATAATTTAAGCCCCCTGCATTTGCCAAGGCGCACCTTGCATTATGAATTTATGTTTGAAGGCGTAACAAGAGATTACAAATTACCACATCAGCAGGGCGGGGGAAGAGAGGATGGGAGATCGAGCTTTCTGTTCTCCGAAGAAAACCACTTAGGGAGTCAGGTACATCACCAGCCCCATTACACATGGAGTGGAAGCATCTGCTCAAGGAGGCCAATGAGCTGCTGTTATTGGTAACATCCTGCTACTAACACTGCTATTAACAGCAAATCAGGTCAGACCAGGAGGTCCTTAAGTATATAGTCTGAGCTACTGTAAGTGAGTAAGATCTGTTTTCAACAGGAGGCACGTCTCACACCATTTTTAATCACTTTTACTTACTGTAACACTATGCTAAGTAACTTGAGTGCATGTAAAAGCAGTGCTGAAAGTACTCTCCTGTGGTAAGAAGTATAACTAAACCTCTGTATGTAACTGCTGTGTATATTTTGATTCACCAGTGTGTCTACGAGAGTTGTTCAGCAGGGGAACAGGCAGCGGGAATCTTTTTAAAGTGTCCTCAACAGAAAAACTACAACATTGGTTGCTTGTTCAAGGACATGCAGCTTTAAGTAATAAGCTATCGAACTGAACTAATGATTTTGACTTGTTTTATCTGCATATCTTTATGGTTTCTATGTTCAAGGCAACGTGCTGTGCTTTCTTTTTTCTATTTTGTATTCTTGTTTCAGTTTTATCCATCGTTATAACTTCACTAATTAATCATCCATGAGGCTTCTCCCCTTTGTCTTCTCATTTTTGGTTTTCAAAATGTGTTCATGCTGTTGTTCAAAGCAAAGTCCAAAACTATAACCTTAGTCTCCCCTGTGTGTGTCGGTTTGCCTTTTCTCTCTCCCAGTGCTGTCAGCCTCTGATCTTCATTCTTCCTAATATATCCAAAGAATAGAGTGATACAGCAGCTTTCTAAAGTTGAATATAAAGGCAGCTGTATGTGTGTGTGTACGCATGTAACGGGCAGACAGCAGGGGCTGCTTTGTCCCTCAGGCCCCCTGTGATGGCAGCACCAGCGCCCTCACTCTCCCCAAGAGGAAGCGCAGTGACCTTTGTGTTGGTGGTGCTGGCTGGTGTGTGTACTTACATCAACATAATTTGCATTAATGTAATCGGAGCTCTGTTCCCCCTCCAGGGCCTGCAGCCTGACACGGGAGTGATCATCTGGAAGAGAGGCAGAAAGGAAGAAACCAGCACTGAATTAATCATATTAATGAGGGCATCATGAGAGGAAAAGTAGAAGAGGGACAGATAGACAGACAGTAAAACACAGAAATGACAAAACAGACAAAGTGTTGATGAAAGACTGGAAGAATGACCAGACTGGCACTATAATGGGGTGCAAGTGAATATAGAGTTGTAGAAATGCAACACAGCTTAAGAACAGCTATTGTCCTGTGGCTGAGCGTGCATGACAAATACAGTGATACTGCTGTCAGTTTAAACCCTGATGAAATGGAATCAGAAGTGAGAACAACACAATTGTAATAATAAGTATAATATATATATAATTATAAGTATATTTTTGGAAGATATCAACCTTGCTAGAAGTTAGCTAAAACTTAAAAGCCTAAGAGATTAATGCAACTGCTCAAGCCCACGTGTATTTTAAAATTTAATATAGGCAGTTCTTAATAACCAAAAGTTCAAGGTTTTATAGTAATAATAGCGACTTAACTTGAAGAAAGCTGAAATGACGTTATCAATCAGCATTAAAGGGAAATTTGCATAGTAACTAATCTCAAGATTGAATATGTAACATTATTTAAATGTAAAATTTTATAAACACACTGCTGAAGCTACATGGTCTGTGCCATATGCTGCTTAGCTTATTTCTCATGACTGAAAAACACTGCAGGAAGATGAATATGAAAGTAGATTGGAAAGGTCAAATCTGCTCTCATTGGCTGATAATAAAACTCTGTTTGAGCAGCTTATAGTTATCCAGAGTCACAAGCCTGGCCAATAAATCAGACAGAAGAATGGGAATGGCACACAAAAATTCATAAGTGCTGACAATGTGCTTTGTACACACATGCAATAATATTTCCGTATCGGTTCTTCATGCGGTTTTCATCCTTCTTGGCAGAATCCCATGGTGCCGACTGTCCTTCAAAAAAGCTCTGAAAAGAGAGAAAACACAGAACAGAAAGAGGGGGGTTGAAATATTATGTCATGTGTGAGGACTCTAAATGATAAGCAAGTTAAATACTTCCTGTTTTAGCTACACAGAGAAGAAAGTAGCATTGGCAATAGAAAGAGAGAGCGAGATATATATTCACATCACTATTAAACATGAAACACAGGGAGGATGGTGGATCCTGGGGAGCTGTGTCAAACAGAGAGTGCCATTAGGGCAGGGTGTCACGATCAAACCTCCCCCCCGAGCAGCTCTGCTGGGTGGAGCCACCGCAGCGACTGTCTGTCTGCCTCATTTGAAGGACTCAATCAGCTCGTTATGGGAAAAATAAAGCCAGCTCATCGTCTGCAGATCAAAACTGCTCTGCTCAGATTACCTTCATGAAATATTTATCATCTCTCGCTGGGGAGATTTCCATTCTGATGGCACACCAGGCACAATTAAGCCAAATTATGAAAATACATTTACACTGCCAGTCCACCGCTGTTTGGGTGGGGCTGGCTCCAAACAGTCTAGCCTGGACAAAAACATGTCATTATTCTGGCTTTTTGATAGCTAATGCACATTTGAAAAGTCAGCTAATACATTAGAATGCAGAGAATCTGCAAATAAAGATCTGAGAGCATTTATTGAAGGTTAAACTGGCTAGCCAGCCTGAGAGAGCTGGACGTACTCTCTTCAATCACCACTGCTCTTGGACTTGATAGTTTCATTCATCTCAGCGCTGTGGCAGGCAGCAGGCCGTTTGTCTAGCAAATAAAGACCTTTCAGACACCACACAAGGACATATTTCTGTATGAAGTCCTAAGGATTAGTGATTTCACTGAGAAACAGCTTTAATATGCTAAAAAGATGTCCCATCATTTTCCGGTAAGATGGAAGCATGTGTCAGAGATTAATTATATGAGTCTCTCCCCCTGTAGCCGTATGTCTTGAGTAAATGCAAAGTCATTCTCTCTGTGAGTCTGTCTAAAATCAAGCATCTTAAGACAAATCATTTAAAAGCAAAAATATGTTACCTGGTAACTTTATAATAGTTCTCTCTTAACTGAGTGACCCTATCTGTCACATCTCATTCCTCAAGATGTTTAAATCCTAAAGTCAGAAAAAACTAATTATGGTGATAAAGTTGTTGGTGTCCCATGAGATAGAGACTGGGAATAATTGTCTTTCATGAAATTCATCGGACACTGACTGAAAAACAGCGGATGGCTCCATGTGTTAACAACTATTTAGTAGCAACGGTATGTGTGTGTTTTTTTTCAGTGCATCTGCTGGTAGTTTTTCCACCTTCTCAAATTATTCCCATTGGCCCAGATCCAATGTTTTTAATTACAGGCTACCTGCTGCACTGCAATCCCAGCACAGTTTGTCTGCTGTGCTGTTTCTTTGTCCATGACCACTTAGTGTAAGTGTAAGGCAAAGTACTTTCTCTACATACAATCACTATGGGAAAACCTACATAAAACAACAAGAGAGTACTTGACATACACACCATAGCAAAGAAAAAAACTAAACAATACAAAGGATGGTAACACAAAGAAGCAGAATTATTAAATGTATTGTGCACCTGAATTAATGATTCATTTACTGTGTCAGAAAAGGAGACTCATTCAAACTGACTAGTGTTCATTTGTGTTTGGAGCTTCAAGAATTTCAGGATTCTTACAGTCAGCTAGATGCTCCACATTTCCCCTCACATAGCTGAAAACAAGTTAAATACAATGACAGCATAACATTTTTAAAGCACTTGAAACTTGTTTTCTGCGTTCTGTTGGCTCACTCAAACCGTGTCAACGTGCAGACGACTTTGGACATGCAAATGTTAAAATTAAACAATGCTTTATAAAGCTTTTTCAAAGAATACAGTGTTGAAGCATGAAGTGTTGTGTAGCATTTGTGTTTTCCAATTATCAGTCATCTGTTTTATCAATCTGTTTATGAACTTTGGTATCAACTTGGTGGGTTCTGCTATGTGGCAATGAAAAAACACACTAACACATCTGTTAACCCAGACCTCAATTTGTAATTAACTCCTGTCAGAAATTGCCAGCTTGAGATGTCAATCAAAAGTTGTCTCTCACAATATTCAAACTTAACATAATATTATTTTCTAGTACCTTGTGTACCATGTTTGTATCAAGCACAGTTTTGAAAAGCTTTATAATGCAACATCACAACTAAGCATTTATGGATTTCATAGTTCAGATTTTGAGGAAAATTTCAAAATAAGCAGGAAAATGTCACAGTTTCACACATTTCATCGTCTGTGCACTGTCACTGTGCACTGTGCTTTAGTAACTGTGCATAGCTTCTGTTGGTAAATGCCCTTTTCAGACTAGATCATATATGTGATCTGTTACAAACCCACAGGGCTTTAAATATTTGCCAACAAGCACCATCAATCTTTCAGGTTTGTAATATCATCTAAAAGTCTAAGAAACTCACAAATAACCAAAAGTATTGGCTTACCTCGTTTATCTGATCCAAAGTTAACGTACAGAATAACAAGAAGCATGGGTCAGAGAGAGATATAGTACAGTGTAAGTCAACAGGTTTAGAGGTGCACTAGGCTCCAATCTCATCATCAAAAAGAAACTGTTAAAAAGGGCATTAACCTTAAGAAAGACTGATATAGAGGAGACAGCACAACATACAAATGAAACGCTCTAGCCGAGTGAGAATGAGCTCCGTTACACTTTAACCATCCCATAGGCTGTTTTTGCAACAAGCCGTGGATGGTTAGGTGAGGATACGGGGAGCGGGACCAGTCATTTGTAACACTGCTTCCTTTTGATTGACTGCCGTACACCTGTTTAATGCCAGCTGTGTGAACCTAAAACACCTTTTTCCATAATGAATTAGGCCCAGAGGGCAGCCCAAAGCAGTCCAGCCCCTCAATGATCTGATGCCGCAGGTAGGAATGGGAAGCTGCATTATTTAATTCTGCATTCATGAGGGGGAAGTGAGAAATTAATTACTGATAAATCTGGCAAACACATAGTAGAACTAAGCAGGGAGGGACATGAAGCAAGGGAAAGGAAGCAATGTGGGAGTACATACAGTAAGTTAGAGAAAGGGAGATGAAGGAGAGCACACATGAATTGGAGGTAATAAGCTGATAGGATGAAAAAAGTTAAAGAGAGAGGAGTCAAAGATTAGAAAAAGGTGATAAAGAAAGACAGAGGATGAAGAAGTGACCGTACTATCAGTTAAAAGGGTCAAAGCAAAGTTGGAATGAAAAACTGAAATTATACCGAGTAGTTTCTCAATAGGAAATATTTAAAAAGCAAGACTGAAGACAGTCTGTTCCAACCTGGCATCAGGGTGAGATGAGGCTGACTGGTGTGGTGCTGAGGGACAGCAAGGAGGCTGGAGGGCTGCCAAGTCCTGCCAGCCTCCCACACTAATGAGAGGAAATGAGAGTGATGCTCTTTTGGGGCACAATCTTTTGTTTTGGTGTCAGCGAGAGGAGCGGTGTCAGATTATGGATGCGGCTGCGTGACAACAGTCTTAAGAGAGCAGCAGACTGCCATTGCCGGGGCCTAATCGGACCTGATTCAAACGAAGGAGGGGACATGAGCTAAGACACAGCTACAGTACAGTATTTTATTGTATTTTGGTCTACAGCATGAGTCTCCAAGGGGATGTGGGACAGCAGCATTTGACACAAACACACAAACACACGCAAAAATGCACAATTACTGCTAACAACAAGGAACAGATGAACAACAAAATGATTCACACCGTAAAAACACTGAGACAGGGTACATTAACAATTTATCATAAAAGTGCATCTGGGGAGTAACAAAACAATTCTGCTGTGTGGTGCAAAACAGAAAGAGAGACAGACACAAAGGTAGAGAGACAGATACACAATAAGAGACTTTACACCATGACACAGATGAAGCCTTGTGTTAAGACTCAAACATTTCCATTCAAGAATCTCCGTGGAGATGTTACAAGTCTATCACCAAGATTCATTTGTGTTTGCAACTTTTATAGTGAAGGGTGACGGCTCGGCAGCACACTACCTCGTACTCCTCCTTGAAGCCATAGCCCTCGGCACACTTCATCTGAGTGATGTGCTGTAGGAGGTCCGCCACGCGGATCGCCGGATGCAGCTGACCCGTTTGGTACGGCACATCAACGGGTTCCCGCTTCCTCAAGGAGTGAGTGTGCGACTGCACCAGGCTGCTGGTGTCGCTGCCCATGTTCTGGCTCTCGTCTGTGGGACACAAACACAGACAGAGGAGAGGGCAGGTCAGGACAGAGGAGCAGGAACTAACCGCACATTAGTTATCAGTAGATTGTAATATGGGTGACATAATGCTTTAAGCAGTAAATGGCACTGTGTTTAATTGGTTTACTGACATATAAACTGAGTTAAGCAGTCTAAGTGTTGTCACTCTTCAGTTCATGTCTCACTTCACAACCGTTCCCTTTTACAGATGGCACATTATCTCATTTACTGTTAAGCATTATGTCACCACCCTCCAGATTGACAAACAACTCTTAACTAATCTGTTTGTTATGGATGGTCACAACAACACAAAATCATTGAGTAATAGGATGAGTCATGTGGTGGGAAGGTTCAGGTCCATCTGCTTGAGTGTGTGGCTGGAAAGTATGAATATCACAGGTCTACTGTAATGTATGGCAGCATATAGCCATTAAAGTACAAGGCTCTTTAAGTAAACCATTTAATATGGCTACTGTCAGAAAACAATGCACCGGCGGCCCTCAACTGCGAGAAACAGTAAAGAGCAATTGTAAAATTCCACATGAGATGCTTTTCAGGCAGTACAGTATGCTGGTTTGGGCTGCTGCTTGTTTTGAGAGTCATAGCCCATTCCATCTCTTTCATACTGTAATCCAGTCAGTGGCAGACATGAGGCACAGATGCTGTGGGGAGCCAGCGGACGATGGAGGGAGTCCAGAAACATGGAGGAGGAGGATGTGAGAGCGTGCGGTGGGCCACAGTGAGCATGTTGCAGCAGGCACTGTCAGAAGCATCACACAGACACAGCGTGGATTCAACCCCCCGCCACCCGTTCTTCCCCGAACAATGAAAAAAATAAAACCTAAGAAGAAAGAAAAGAAACAACCCAGGAGGGAAGCGGAGATGGGAGGAGAATGCATGGGGTGATGCTGCCATGGGGCACTGTACGTTCTTTGACCATGCTAGGCTAATGGTGGCTTGGTGGCACAGTGTGGAGGGTGGTGAGATGCTAACATGTTCACTGGTCATGCAATAAATGTCGTAATGTCCATGTCAGAAGCAGCCTCTCACTGTCAGCTTGCTTTCTGAGTAAACACCACCTCCTTCCCCCAACCCAGGGCCCACTTGGAAAAACTTACCATTAATGGGCACTTTTTAGATAGCAGATACATAAGAGGTTATGTATGTAAAGAGAAAGAGAGGAGAAGAGAGAGGAGAGAGGGGATAAGCAAAAATACAGCATGAGAACCTGTCACAGTAGAGTGTTTTAGAGCTACGCTATAGGGCAAGATCACATGCCTTCTCAGTCCAAACTGCCTAAGTAGAAAGCCTAGTCAAGGGGGAATGCTGAGTGGATGATGGGGCAATTTCAACAGTGCAAGACAAAAGTAAAAGAACAAAACAAGGAAGTCATGGATTTCAAGGGAGAAAATAATGGTGAAATACCGATCGTGTTTGGAACAAGCCAGAATTGTTTCAGATCTGTGACTTGCATTTTCTAATGACGCCAATTATTTTTTGAGTATTCTGACATTTTGAAATTCTTTCTCTAATTGCTGTAATTATATTTGCGTGTGCTAGTGGTGACACCTGCATTTACACCATTTTTTTAAGGAGCGTGCAAAACATTACTAATCCCCTATGATCTAATCAGTTTTGATCATTAACATCAACCGAGGAGACAATGCTGTGACTGAAAGTGTCACAGGTGAAAATCATGTAAACTTTTCTGGCTGCTGTAATTTCATGTTAATTGTTTCATGCTTCATTAAATGTGGAACTAACAGAAGCAGCTGTCATAACAGCAATGATGCAAGACACGGCTTTAGGTTACACTGATCCTGGTTGTAAGTTTTGCACTTGAAAAATACATTTATGATGCTTGTTGTGAAGCTCGAGTAGAGGTGCTTATTGCATCTTTCTTCTCGGCCTTGAGTATTAAATTATTACATGTCTAGTGCCCCACTTAGTAGCTACGTTATGTGCTCCGCTGATAGAAAAGCATCTGCTCGTATAAGATGCGGCACTTTGGGCTGCTGTGCATATTCAGCAAAGGCCAGTAATAATTAACAGAAGAACAAAATGCTTTTTTATAATTCTATTTTATCACTGAACAGGATGAGTAAACACTGGCAAAACCAAAACAAAAACAAGTAGGTCACTAGCAGTTAGCCAAAGGCAGAGGGAGTGACATTAAAAAGAATAATAGAAAAGGTTGTTGTTCTGGAGGGAGGGAGGGGAGTTAAATGAGCAGTGAGGAGAGAGGGGGAGAGAGGGGAGGGCAGCATAGCTAATGCTAAGCTTTAGATGTTCAGACCGAATGTATCCTGGTTTGGAAATTTTTGCTGAAGGGGGCTAAGAGACCGTTTTTCTGTCTCCCTTTCACACTGTTCGATTTGTGTTTGTGTCTCAGTGCAGCTGCTGTGGCTCCAGCATGCTGTAGCCTTGGCGCTGGGGCGGACTGCCCTCCCCCCGTTTGCCCCCCCCTTAGACACTCCCCCACATCCAGTCCACATGTCTGTCCATGCATATGAGAGGTCAAACACGTATGTGACATCACACGCACGACACGCAATGCGGATGGGATGGAGTGAAGCCAGCCTCAGCCCAGGAGAGCCCCTCGTTTGACGGGGAGGGAGAGGAAGAGGGGAGGAAGGAGGAAGAGGGGGGAGGAGGAGGAGGAAAGTGGGAGAAGCAGCAGGCAGGTATGAAGGTGAGGAAGCCATATTTAGTAAAAAGAGCCAACTAAACCAAAAATGAGACAGGAAATCTGTGCTTTTTTTGTCCTCACTGTTAAGTCTTCAAAGAGCCATCTTATGAATGCAATGTACTGTCATTTTCTTTAACACTGAAGCAAGAATAAATAATCGTCAGCAATAGGAAATGAAAATGTGTCTCACCTAAGATAGCAGTTGGCACAAAGGGATCTGCTCATACCCCCATAACAAGTGCAGAAGTAGGAGGAGGAAAGAGAGGTGCAATAAATAAAAGAATTCAAGAAACTTCAATAAAACCAACAATAACATCAATTAATTAACATTTTTTAATTTCTTTGCCAAGCAGCATAACAAAAATCTTATCATATTTTATGAAAAAGCTAATTATACAGTAAGTTAAGTTGATTATAAATCTAACTGCCCTTTACTCCATCTAATCAGTGAGCTGTGGTCTGATTACATAAGACATACAATTATGGATATTATGGGTAGAAAGTGAAGTCATAATTGAACAGCTAAATTCCATCTTGGCAAAGAGATATAAAACACTTTCTGTTATAACCAGAGATGTAGCAGAGTGTGTAAAACCATCTAAAGTTAATTTATCTACCTTCTCATTTGTGAAATTGTTTTCTAATTTTTAAAGCACATATAACGCTATTAGGTAAATTCACATCACACATTACCATATTAGTCTGTAATTTGCTGAACATATAAAGAGATTTCACAAAGAACATTAAATTAATATTGTCAAAATGCTGTCTCTTAGCAATTTATTTATTTAATTTTGCAGGTTACATAGTGATTAGCTTCTTTGTCGACGTACAACATTAAAGTGAGGAAACATTGTGTATGTTTACCTGGGTAATAGGAGTTAGTAGGGATGGAAGTACTGAGAGTGTTGGCTTTAGGCAACGTGAAGGAAGAAGGTGATGATCCAGCTACATATGGAAAAAAAAACATTTCTTAAGCGACATCAGAAAACAATATTTGTTCATTATGTTTTGTGTGCACAAGCTATATATTATTCTGTATTGTGGTGGCAGGAAACATCTTAGAACTTAAGCAAATTATCTTAAAACTGCACTAAATATGCAGGTGTAGGTTCCACTAGAGTCAGGTGAGGTCTTTTTTTGTGAAATGACCCTTTAAATAAAAGTTCAAAGTAATAAAAATAAAGTTTTATTCTCTAGATACCAGGTTAGTTTTGATTCATTTTTTCTTTTATGTTTGTCACATGCATGGTGTCTGTTTTTTCAGCACAAACTTCTTTACAAGTCTGACATATCGTTTTGTTTATTTAATCATTTTATTTAATAATTTTAAGTATGACGCTGCCAGGAATGCTGCCACATTTATGAAAATGACAGGCACTAATAAAATTGAGCAAATGTTAAGCCATAATCACTACTGTTATAGAACTGTTCTATTTTAAGAAAAAAATTTAAAATTATATTATAAATTTCTTATATATTTTAAGAAAAATTATACAGCCTCAATATTTGATTTGTATGTAAAGTGCTTTTACCAACATATTTTGGTGGTTTTTGGTTAAATGTGTAACACCAATCACCATAATAAATCAGACCAAGTCAGATTATAGCAGAAAACCAGCAAATATTCAGCTCTGAAACCAATAATAATTTCCTTTAAACAGCATTGTCTGTGTATTTATTTTGCCTTTAATCAATCATATATTAAGTTTGTAACAATAGTTGTGAAAACTAATGGAGCAGCAGATGTACTGCAGTATAAAGTGTCATACAAAGTAAATTTAAGTTCCTTTGTAGTAATTTCAATACTACTAAATGTCCATTAAGCCATTTGGCAACATGATCTGTCACTTGGTCTGACAACAGAGGAAGGACTCTACATGCAACAGAGCCAACTGCAATGCTAACACAGTTTGGGTTATGACAGGAGTATGTTCAAGACTATAACCTGTCAGCCACAATGTTTTGAGCCAAAATGACAGTACTGACAGTCACATAAGGTCAAGGAGATTTTAGTACAGTAGTGAGGGAATTACATTGATAGGCAAACCAAGAACTGGTGCTTTTAAATCATCTGCACTGGCAGACAGAGGGCCAGATTTCAACATCCACACTTACAGACAGTTAATCAAGGTCAGAACATCTTTGGGGCTCATCCCCTGCAGGGGTGTGGAGACAGACGCTGCTGTGGAGTTTTAATCTGATGATTTTGACTGGGATTATACTAGGTCAAGACCTGGGTGCAGACTAAGCTGAGCTGTCCATCAACAAAGCATTAAGTTTAACCTGGGACACAATGAATTAAAAGGTTATTGCACCAGGACATGTCTTGTATGTGTTGTGTGTGTCTTCTGTGCATTGAAAACAGAACACGGTTGACTTTCAGTACTCATGACAGACTTTTCATGAGTTTCATGTTTACTGATAAGCTTTGAGGTCAGGTTTGGGATTATAAAATGCCTTGATTATTGATCACAATAGCAGTCTCCCTTCAGGCTATTAATTAATGAACATTTTCATGCTTATCAAAACTGGACAACTACATTGCAGGTCTAACCAACAGAATCTTAGCAGTAAATTATTAATATTGCTGATTTAAGTTTACTTTTAGCCAATTAAAAACATAATTAGAAAAAAATGAATAAGTTTAAAAAGGGAATGTGTAAAAAGGATGGAAAAAACCCTCGAGACAGATGAGTATCCAGTTGAAGAAAAAATGATCTTTCTCAAAATCATATCAAAGACTTTGCAGTCAAATTAAAGTAAATTCTTTTCAATTTTGAAGAAGCTGTTTCCCTATTGACTACCACTAGCACTGGTAGCATGGGTTATTTTTCAAAAGCTACAAAAATTACTGTCAAATCATTTGCATGTGGAGAATAAAGTGTAGGCTAGAACAAGGCAAAAACAGAAACAAAGGGAAATTCAGACAGTTCTTCATTAAAAATCCATTTTCATCACTAATTTATGCAACTGGATGTGGTAAATGATAAAGAAAATAAAAACACCTTTAGAACTCTAATAAAAAAAGTTCCACTGTAATGTATGGTCTCACACTGAGTTTTAATATGCATTGTGTTCTGCACCTTTTTTTACAGGATGAGTCAAAACAAATGCAACTCCAGGATAGCTACGCTCACTCTGTTGCCAAATCCGTGATTTACTTGGAACAGGACCAACAGTTACAGTTGCAAGTTGTCCCAGTGTGATATTCCCAGTACAGCCAAGTTTGATTCCTTTCTCACCTGACCAAACCAAATAAATTGCTTCTGGCATGCTCGGTGTGTGTGACTGTAAAAAGCCAGGTAGGCTGATGCAGGACTGTCTTACCTCGGCCGTTGAGAGTGAGGGTACACTCGCTGCGCCCGTTGAGTGTGAGCGCACACTCACTGCGGGTGTTCAGAGTGTGGTTGTGTGTGTCCATGAAGGAAAGAGCTTCGTCACAGTTGGTGCCCTGCTCCGTGTAGCTCTTGTCCATGGAGTTGACCATCACTGTCATCTCCTGGCGGGTGCTGTTCAGTGTCTCCTTACGCTTCTTAGCCAGTTTCCTTCATGGGAGGGAAATATGAGAAAAAACAAAAATGACTGTGCTTGACTTGATATGGTACTAGTAGAGATCTCATCAATGTAATGAAATGACTGAATGTGCACTGGGTTGTGGTCAATATTAGGTTTCATAAGGCTCCAGATGCTTTTTCAAGCAGTGAAAGATAAATCCATGAGCAGTGGAAAGGTGTGACACCCTGACCCAAATACATCAGTGTCCCTGATGATTTAAAATTAGTATTTTGGGATGGAAGAATTGGAGTTGTGAACAGTGAACTGAAACAGTCAACCTGTTTTTATTGACCTACTTTGAGTTGATGTGCTGGAGCCTACAAGCAATCTGTTCCTGATCAAACCCAATTAAAGCACTGTGCATGGAGTAAACACGGAGACACACACCTGGGCAAATCCACACACATATACAGATACCACGAGAAGACTGGATGCAAAGCTACAAAACTTTTCATCATTCCTGGTGTCAATTCAGTAACTAATTGTCTGCACACTCAAATATCACATGCATTCATCATAATAATTCCCCCTCTTTAATCAGGACTGATTAATATCTTCTGACTTTAAGTCCATCGTTGGGTGGACATATGTGGTTTTAGATTAAACATCTCCTACTGGATACCTGTGGATACCATCACACATTCATGTCCTCCTCAGGATAACATTTAATCACATTTTATTTCACTTTGATTTCAAATGATCTTACGTATTGTTTCAAATATGATAAATATGATTCTAGGCCTTAACTGCAATGACGTTTTTTAACTTCTGTGTTCTCACTACATTGAGAAGTCTCAAAGATTTCAAAACTATTTTAAGTATGTGAGTGCAAACCTTTTTTTTTTATCCACTAACTCTGCTCAAGCGTCCAAAGTAAGGCTCTGAATCCCTGACGGGGTGATATTCTGAATCTGACCCTGACCTCTTGAAGGAAGAAGTCACTGACATAAGAAAATTTCCCAATGGTGATAAATAATGCATCACATGCACTCTGATGAGTGAACCCTCCCATATTTCCCCTGAAGTTTCAATAAAGAAAAATGGCAAAGAGCTCAAGTGGTTACTATAGCTGTATCTGTTGTATCTGATGCCTGTCGCTGCTTTTTAGCTGGAGGGGAGCGAGTGGTGTAAAAATTAACTATGGCAGCCCTCACACTGATCCTCGCACTTTGTTACTCTCTGTATGACCCCTCTGCCTATTTGAATTGCAGCTTCTCTCACGGACAACTGCTGTCTAATGACGCACTCCTGCTGCTTTGTTTTCGCAAATCTCTTCTGTTTATTCAATTTTGTCGCTGTCTTGTGCCATATGGCAACAGGCCCCTGCTGCCTTCAAACAGTCATTTGCTCTGAAGGCCGCGACGTGAGGCTAATAGTGGATCCGTTCTTCAGAAGGCAAAGTGACAAAGTAGTGACATTTTCATCTGTTGGACCTAATTTTTGTCTTTAATCTGCAATTAGAGCCAGGAACAAAATGGCAATCTTGTGTCTTTTTTTCCATTATAGTTTTATATTGTAATAGAAACTACTAAGGAGGGGAGGGGGAAGTGTATGTACCCCAGGCAATATTAAGATTGATTTTGCACTGTGTGCGCGTGTGGAGAAGACTATTGAGAACCACTATAATCCACGTTTTAATACTGTATCACTGTTCTTATTTCTGCGTCTGCTAAGACTTGGATTTCCGCTTTGTTGGCCCGTGTAACAGTTGAAGTGGGAACACTGGAGATAAACGAGGCTGCACAGACACCATTGCCAAAATGAGGAAAGCACCAGCAATACTGGGATGTTTGCTAGGCACTGTGGGTGTTAGATGAAGATTAATTGGCATGCTATTCTCTCCTCATTTGTAAGAATTTAATGATAGATGACTATATTACAGGGTCTGATGTGCTGAGAGATATAATACAAGGAAGTGTACAGTCGAGTGTTTATGTGTTGATGAACGTGACCATTTATCACATCCCCTGATAGTTAGCGTAAAGCTGCACATGGAAAGATTCCAACCGAAAAAATTGATAGGACTGCTTGCAGGCATGCCCGACAAGAAAATCACAAATTTTCCTCAACAGCACTGAACATGCGTATTAAAGGGATGAGATGACAGATGGCAGAGGTGTTTGTAGAAGTAAAGACTGAGCGAACACACCAGGTAACTATATTAGGCAACTCTCATTAGAGAGACTGTCTGCAGTTCAGTACATGACAGGACTGGCACATCTAGGATCTGAGAGAGCAGAGCTCCTAACTCCATGAGTTCAGCTACAACAAAAAGAAAGCTGCTTGGATTGTATGTCTGCATGTGTTTGCCAGAATGTCTGTTCTGTGGGAGGTGATGCTGCTGCGACTTCTAAGACAAGAGCTTCAAAACCTCAAACTCAGCATGGTGGGCCTCATTTCGGCACTGGAGCAGCCTAAACCTTGTGACACTACGACAAAGAAGGCTTCATTAGACAATCCACACACATGTGCAGTGTGTGTGTGGATTAGATGACTGACATCCAGCTGGGAGGGCTAACAGAAGCATCTTTGAATTACCCGGTTGGGGCATTTCAGTGATTCTTTGCACTGTGTCTCACTTCAAACAAGTTTCCATCTTTAACATGTGCCTATCCATCCATCACCTATCAATTTCTTTACTTTAGTAACAAAATAACTGAAACTATTCCTCAATTCAATGTATACACAATACTGTTTATCTGGCAAAGCAATGGTCATTGTGCTGTAAACCAATGTTTTTTGAGCAAACTTTCTTCATGTTTGAATACTCAGTTAAACAAGACAAGAACAACAAGAGTCTTATTTGTGCAGCATGGAATGACTGAGTCAACTGAAAAAGTAAAAAAATAAATTTATGGTTAAATTTAAAAATGTTTTTAGTACAAAAAACATATTAACAATATGTTTATAAATCCATATACCTGCACACTATATATCATTATTTTTTTTGTTTTATAAAACATGATTAATGGTGTAATAAAATGATTTTTCTCCATCATAATATTTTAATAAGGAAAATAAAAAAATATTATCCTCATTACTGTATATCACATTATATGTAGTTTGTTAAATAGCTGGTAAAAGCAATTGCTTATAGTGCCAAACTGTGACAAACAGATGTTTTGTAAATGACATCTACTTAAATTTCATCATTCCATGCATGACACCCCTTCGCCCTGCTCTAGCTGCTCTTCCTTCTTCCCCTTCCTCATCAACATGCAGAGCTCGTGCATGCAAAAATCTGCAAGTCTTGTACCAATTAATGTGATTCTTGCTGCATGTTCAGCTTGTAATGCTAAAAGAAGGGTTTTGCCCTGAGCACGTTGTGTTATATATAGTTTTAGTTTAGTAGGCCTTCCATTCTGACACTAAATAAAGTGTTTATTAAAAATAAGATTTTGACAGACTTTCTCTCATCATCCTACATGCAGGTCTATTTACCATTTGGTCACTCGATAAAAAGTATGCAGGTCTTACCTAAAAAGATTTATGATCTAAGTGACCACCTCTTAGATGGAAATGTAACATGCCACAGCTGAATAGTGTTTATGAGCTTATACAATAAAACCCCTTGCAGGAACATTAAGCATAACACCAATATTTATAGACTGAATTCATCAACTCATAGCCGATAATGCCTTTCTCATTTTTCTCAATGCTGTGAAACAGCATTCAGGGGGACATCAAGGGACACTAAACATATGCTCAACTGAGGTCACTTGACATAACATATATACCCTAATAGATTGTTAAGTTGTTATGGCAAGTAAATTTATAAGAAAGAAAAATACCTGCTTATTCACACATCCATAAGACATAGATCAACATTTGCATTTATTTTTGCTGCTGTGTTTCTAGTAACCTGACATCTAAACATCCCTCTCCTTTTAACTCTAATTTGGTCTCCACCTAATGTTGAGGAAATTACATGGGTTTTGTAACAAAATATATCAAAGTGCAGTAGTTGTTAAATTCATGTATTTGTCATTTTGGTGCTGGGTTGGGTAGTGTTCAGTGGGTTGTTTAAAGCTTTTCTGATAGAAAATTTACGGCACGACAATATGGGTGAGAGTGCAGAGTTGCACAGTCAGTAATTGTTTTACATTTGATGTAGCAATTTTATTAATATACTAGGATAACCACACATTGTGGCTACTGTATATTCCTCTGGCAACCAGTGATTTTGCAGATTACATATACACATATTCTGTTATGTTTGTACGTAAGTTTAAGTAGACAATTCTATCATCCATCCATCCATCCATTTTTTGAACCGCTTTGTCCCCGTAGGTGTGCTACGGGGGAGCCTATCCCAGCTGTCATACGGCGAGAGGCAGGGTACACCCTGGACAGGTGGCCAGTCTATCGCAGGGCCACATATAGACAAACAACCATTCACACTCTAACTCACACCTACGGGCAATTTAGAGTCCCCAGTTAACCTGACTGCATGTCTTTGGACTGTGGGAGGAAGCCGAAGGCCCGGAGAGAACCCACGCAAACACAGGGAGAACATGCAAACTCCACACAGAAAGACCCTGGCCAACCCTGGGAATCGACCCAGGACCTTCTTGCTGTGAGGCAACAGTGCTAACCGTGCCGCCCTACAATTCTATCAGATGTAATGACACAGCGTTGACATATTGGGACATTCATGAGGTCCCAGTCACCTTTGACCACCAAAATTGGATACATTCACCCTCAAGTCCAAGTAGATATTTGTTCCAAACACGGACGCGCAAACACACACACAGACAACTCACATACATAATGCTTGCGGCCATTATGTTGGCATGAAGGCATAAAAACCCAGAATAGTTACTTACAAATTTTATGATACATTTTATATACAGTTTTAGAATAATGACATCACCAAAACCAAGCAAAAAATTTGTTGAAGAACCAGGAATTAAACCACTGACACTGAAGTCCATAGATGACTGGTCTACAAACTGAGCTGCTGTTGTCTGGCGATTACTTTTTAAAGGTGAGGTCGACCTTGACCTTTGACCTTTGGCCACCAAATCTATTCAGTTAATTTTACGTGTGAATGGACAAACAACCGGGACACCGCCTGCCGCCAGCCCTAGCTACTGGAGGCATAATAAAAAATAATAACTAGTCCTTTAAACCAAAAAAATAATTTACATATGAAAATTAAACTGCAATGAACATTGTACTTTTATATATGATCGTCGCTGAAAATACATATCTGATGGCCACAATTTTCAGTTAATGTAATCCATATATTAAAAGTTTTGCTCTGTTTGCAGGTTTTCTGCTGAGATTACTTTGGTTTAATCTTGATTCATGATGAAGAAATCTACAGTCAGAACACAGACCTGATTTTTGAGGAGCACACCACAACCCTGATATATTAGCTAGAAAATGACACAGTACGTGCGTTTCTTCTTAACATGCCTGCTGCTTGATGGATGAATCCAACTCTCATAGGAATAAAATCCCAATCACAACCCTTGCCCTATGCCAATTGATCTTTCTCTTGTCCCCAGCAGCAGCAGGCTCAGCGGCCAAGACGGCCACCTGATTAAAGAACGGTCATATATTTGATCACACATGTAACTGCATCCACAATGAGCACTCTGACTGATGTTGTGTTGCTTGCTAGCACCCACAGTCACCTCTGGCAATATAGCTAAAGTGCATATTTTGGCGACTGCAGGATGTTCTCCTGCCTTTAAAAGACTTTGATGAATGCACAAGAGCTTTAATAGGGTTCATCAATCATAGAGGTGTTGTAATCTCATAGCTCACAACAAGGCTGTCATCAGAACATAGACGAATACCTTAGAGAATGCTTCAGATGAGAGCTTCTTAAGAATGCAGTCTATAATTAATATGGCAATGTGAACTTGGTTTATATGCAACATATAAGTTACATCTCCTTGTGAGCTGAGATTGGACACGTAGAAAGTTGTAACAAAAGAAAGAAGTGAATAGGATTTAACATCATACAGAGGACCTCTATGGTGAAATGCAACATATTTACTTTCACCTCAAGGTGCAAATTAGGGTAATCTCAATTAGCTAACATGCTTCGGCACTTCCCTTACTTGTCTTGCTATTGTTCGACCAAATATAACTAAATAAGAAATATATATAATATATATCATTACTATCATGACAGAAAAATACTGCTGCTAAAGTGAAATTACAGTATATACATGCAGTATGACTTATAAGTACATATTACACAACTAAAATAATCTACAACAAAGGAGTACTTGGTAGTTAAAAAAACATCAAATCATGACAGGAATTGTTGTTAGATGCATTTTGGCTTTTGAAATATTGCATTATACTTTCTAACCATCCCAGCATATATAAATAAATACATGTAGGCATTTTACTTCACGTCATGGCCCTTTCTTAAAATATATTCTAGGGCAACATAACTTAAGATTATTATTTGTTTTTAATTTTACCAATTCAACCCTATTTTGCTCTGGCGTTTTCCTTATTATGTATTAGTATTTTTTGTTTTCATTTCCCCTTGCGGATCATTAATCCTTCATGTCATCTAACAGTATACTGTGTTGTTATCTTGTCAGCTTCAGAGAAGAGTCACAACATTTGCAACCCTACTGTACCCTTCCTAGCAAACCATCAATTCATCTTGACACAAGATTGTAGAAAAATGTGGATGTGGAGCTGATGACACATGCCACACATGCTCCTTATGCTTCTAAAAGGATGTGCTAAAGCCTGTTTTTCTCTGCAGCTCAAACCCCTCCTATCCATTGTTTGCAGAGTATCCAATTTGAAAAACTGTAATGTTAACAAAAGAGCAGAACGCACATATAGAAAGAGCTATTATTATCATAACTGTTGTAAAAATAATAAAGTAATAAAATAATGTAAAATAATTTATGGACCTGTGTATGGTATGTCAGTCTATCTGCATTTACTTCAGCAGTCAGTTATAGTTGCTCTGGTATACCTGCATGCACAGTGGCAATAGAACAATAAGACACATATGTAATGATTAACATAACAAAAACAGAAACCTATATATTTCATTTTGACAACCATTCCTTCCTTAGCTTGGCCAATGCATGTGCACAACTTTGATGGCACCACTCGTCTAAGTCATTGGGGCTTTCCGTTCAAGACAGCTGTGATCTATTATGAGTGACACAATGACTATTCAGACTAGTATTATCACCAGGTGTAGTCTGAGATGTTCTTTGATGTGAGGCAGCCTCTATTCGCTTCTCTGATCACAGTCAACTCAAGACAGATTAGTCGGCATCCGTCACAAAGACTGTACAGAGGGAGCTTATAAGCTACGGCAGCAAAGGCAGAGCTGCAGAATAAGCTTCTTTACCATTCAGAGGTGTGATGTGGAATCATGAGTTATATTAAGAATGAATAAAGCAGCGCTACAACTATTGTTTTATTGTGTTCGAGACATCTAAATAGCTCGCTCAGTAGTGATGCAAATGTCTTGTCAGCTAAAGACACAACTCCACCATCACCATAGATTCATAGGGATGGACGTGCATTAACCCAAATAACATGCTTGGAAGAAAAGAAAGAAAAGGCATAAGTGCTGAGATGGTGTGATGACAGTGTGAAAAGATGGAGAAGGGGCAGAAAAGGATTTCAAATTATCACATGCATAAGGAGCCAAATTGGTAAGGTCAACATGTTAAGTCATGCTTAAATTTTCCATCTAATACCAGTAAATTAGAACAGTCTCACACAATGTTATTGACAGCATTTTTGGTATTTTGAAGTGTATACTTATGTGTACAAGATGTGAAATATTTGAACTACCTCATTGAGGTTCAGGGCACAACTAAAGCATAGATGCGCCTTGATAGGCACTTCAAAAAAATCTAACTTTGACAAGTCAACAGAGATGAAATCATTGGAGGCAAATGAAAAATTCACACTCAGTAAAAATGCAGGAGCTACTGCATTGATTTTTATTCTTTCACATGATGAGTCTGGCAGCCGTATAATCATTAAGGCAGTTTAGTTCATCACTGGATAAACAAACTCCTTAAAATTCTAGCAGAAATTATGTCTGCAATATCATCTCAGTGGCAGCTTTATTTCGTGGGGGTGTAGCTGCGTATGTCTGCTTTCGTCAGAAGTTGTGCCAAAGTGACATACAGTATGATGTGCTCATCGTGTGGAGATGCATTGGAGTGGCGTCTTCCATTCCTCCAGCAGAGATTACAGTTGGGCCTCTGTAATAGCTCTGAGCAGGAGGAGGATGACATGGCTCTTTACATGCATGGGAAACAGCGTGTGGGTGAAAAGCATGGCACTAACATTACACAAAGTGGTTACTTACAGGTAGTAAGTGTAGGAGTGATAGGTTCTTCTGCCGAGTGGGGTGGTGGTAGGATTTAAGCAGTGGAGGTGGGGGAGGGAATGGAATGAAAAGGAAAGAAAAAGTAAAAATATATTAATGTTTGAAAAAAGAGTAGAAATGAACAAAATCAGATATGGTGGCATACGTGGAGGTAAACTAGTGATCGTGAGGGCAAAGGTGATCGCTTGGAGTCATGTCATGCTTTGCAAGGGGGGCCTCAGTAGAGTACAGTACACAAACTAATGTTAACTGATGCTGCGCTAATCTACACCATGTGATGGCAAATCAGACGCAACCATGCTGTCACTAAAAAAAACCCCGTTTATGAACACATAATTTCATACACCTATAAAAATTACCATATCTGACCTCCAAGGTTGAAACTTAATGAGCGGTTTGAATGTCTAAACACAACTACGATTCCCTGTTGGTAACAGTAAATTACACAAAATTCAACCAATGAAGTCATCTCCAGCTCTGGTTTGATTAAGGCTAATTGAAAACAATTCCATTACTGTGTGCTGATTTTCACACCAACACACTGATCACTGTGCTGCACAGACATACCCTGCTGTGGAAAATAAAGAATCTTATATTACTGTTAAAAATAAACACGGAGCATGGCTTCCCACTCAGCTACCTTTACTTCATCTGCTCTACTGACCTTTACTGTTTAATTCAAAACAAACAATCTAATATTACAGAAGAAAGTACAGTAACTATAGCTACAGGCTTTACAGAAAAAAATATTTTTTGTCCTTAAAAGTGACAATCAAGCCATTAAAGGAAACCAAATTATGTTAAGCCACAAATTCTCTGAAAAAACGGACACCGTGCAATTCCACGTCTTGCTGTGGACAAATGGGGGTTGATATTTGCTGGGATTTAGCTCCACTGATTGCTCGAATATGTACAGAGGACCTCTGCTCAGTATGGTGTCCAGAGCCAATGTAAACTTAGCCTTAGCTATTCAGCCATCCTCTTTTCTTTTGAGCCTTTCATCATAGCTTTCATTGTTATCTCTTCCTCGCCTCACTCCATACCACAGGCCTAAAAAAATGTTCCTATTCCCATTCCAGTGTCCCTGAAGCGCTGCACATTTGTTTGAGGGTGCTGTGGAACGGATTAATTTTTCATGGCACACGGCTGTAAACAGCCTTAATGGGGTGTATCAACATAATCAAATAAATTATTTACTACGATGCTGACAATGCTACTGTTTGACGGAGAAATATACAAAATGAATGAAACAGACACTACTTATTTGTGAGCAAACGGCAAATACTAAGTATTTTAACAAGTACAAAAAAAGCTTACCTTTTCTTCATGAGGAGCACGACTCCTAAGAAGATAATGACGAAGAGGAGGATACCGGCGATGACACCTGCGATTTTCACCGTGTGGTCAGTTTGTTTCTCTGGCTCCACAGTGTCAGGTTTGTTAGTGGCAGCTCCTGTAACACATCACAATGCATTAAAGATCAAACAAAGATTCTCAAACAAAGAAGTGTACATGCATTTTAATAGAGCAGAACATGACTATATCTTGAGTATTTCATCTCATGGATGACTTTGTGGATCCATTAAATGCCACATTAGTGGCATTTTATGGATCATATCAATGCAACAGTTTTTTGCTCAAAGTATTGTTTCTTCTTAAAGGAAGTGACTCCCTTTTGTCCTGAAGACACTTTTAAATCCGTCCTTAGTGGACATCAGCACCTTGTGGATCAAGCTGCAATAGGAAAGATAAGTCACCACCGTCTTTACCCTTGGTTAATCATGTTTGGGGCAAACGGTTGCTGGCGTGCAGAAATATGTAGGATGCAGAACGAGGAAGATAATACTCAAGAAGATAAAAAACCCTGAAATAACCAAAACATTAAATATCAGCTTAGGAAGAGATAGCCAATAACGAGAGACACATAAGGAAAGAGTAGGGAAAAAGAAGTTTGTTTTAACACCCTCTGCTCCCTGGAAAGTGATAAGAAGCACTCTGAGGAAGGCAATGTTGCTGGAATAACAACTGTCCACCTGAACAACACCATTATTCCTTGTCACCAGGGGTAAATTTAGAATGATAAATTGTTATGTCAGACAAATCTGTTAGATTGGGCTTCCTTCTCTCCGCAGCGTTGCCATTTTCTCTCCATATCAAAAAAAGTAAATATCCATCCCAGGGTGGTTGTGACATATTGTTCTTCCTTTAGTGTGTTGTTATCAACAGCCAGGCCTTTATTAGGTACAGGGGTTTTAAGGCAGACTGGTGGAGGATTTCAAGACAGGTGACATATTAATAATCATGTCTGGATTGATGGAGCTGATTTTGTCTCAGTATACTGCTAGAGAATAATCTTACAGAAATGCTGTCAGTGACAAATCGTCATTTGAGCTGCGAGTCCTGTATATTCGCTTAGACAAGTCAATATTCTTCCATTCTTACCTAAGAGAGCTTGAGATTCACACACAAGTAGAAATGGAGCAGAAATTTAATAGTCTTGAAAATCCTCCAAACTCTCACAGTGAGCACTTCAGCATCCTTTTGTGTATTACAGTTATCACTGTAACAACCAACATTAACTCCTGAAATAAATTTCCAACAATGACACATCAAATGAAAAGTGCATTTTCATGTCCAGCAGGGCTGAGAAGGTTAGAAGATGATGCGTCAAGTCTTAAATTTAATCACACACGCATACAAATAGCAATACAATAAACAAAACCACACACATGCGATATTCCTCTTTTTTTTCCTGTTGTGGGAGATTATGAGTATGGCTGCCATGTGAAACAAGTAATGAGTAACAACATATTGTGGTAGGAATAACTGAGATGGGCAGAGAATGTAGAGAAAGCTACAAGTCTGACCTGTTAGTTGGTTGTCACCGGCCGCTGGGGCGATGCGGATGTAGGGAGTTGTGAGCTGAGTCACAAGTATGGCAGCTGAGTATAGTCAGTGGACCCAGGATTGCATGCAGTAGAGAGAGACAGAGAGAGGCCACACTGAAGCTGATAACAGCCATACCAACAGTTCCCATCATCATGCAACATTAATGCAGAGAAAGACATTCATTACAGTATTAGAAAGCATTTAACTTTTTTTCTGCCAATGTAATAACTTCAGTCATTTTACACTAGTTCATATATTGTGGAGCCTGATGTAGTGCATTGAAATGTGTCTTGTCGGATCATAAACTGTTCCTATGAGTCTAGTCTGTGCTATTAGACTTTCATGTGGATGTAGATGGAGATATCTCAAACTCCATGAGGAATCATAGTGAAGCTACATGAAAACCTTACAATAAACAAGACTGTTGGGGCATGAGACAGGACCTCCCATGGCCCAGAACAGAGTGTGACTAAGGCTCCCACTGGTCTCATCAATTCTGCTCCCAGATCAATGGTGCTTAGACTTCATCACCCTTAATGTGTGAAGTTGAACATACAGGCAGCATAGCTAAGTACCTAAAGACCTCAACGGTCACACAGTCATGGGAAAACACATGTTCTTGATCAATCTATTGACCAAATTCATGCGAAGACCATATCACACATTGATGTGGCGAGACACTGACAAAGCGTAAGGTTATTTAATGAGGACTAATACTAAGTTGTATCTGTTTACATCAATTTCAGAAACTCTCATTTAAAAACATGTTAGTTTTGTTAGCTCTCAGAAATCAAGTCCAAGTGATGCCAAGAAGTATGTGTCCGGTCTAGTCCTACCTTTGGTGGCTACTCGAACACAGTCGATTTTGGTCTCCTGTGAAAACAGATAAATTAGGAGAAAAGGGGAA
The DNA here is from genome assembly GCA_900302695.1 of Helostoma temminkii. Taxonomy (NCBI): domain Eukaryota; kingdom Metazoa; phylum Chordata; class Actinopteri; order Anabantiformes; family Helostomatidae; genus Helostoma; species Helostoma temminkii. Next base: position 84,029 of record OMLM01020603.1, on the reverse strand, counting down.
GAGGAAGGAAGAAAAGGAAAAGCTTTAGAGATTATTATGATACACACTTCTGGTAGTAACAACACCTATCTGAAGAACCCACGGTTACAACAAAACAGCTCGGCTAGTTCCACGCTGTCCCCAGTCATCTGTTGCACTCATTGACTGTGACACAAAACGCAGTTAGGCGAGAGGGCCCACAGCACAGATTAGCGGTGCTGAGCTGCTGATTTGTCAGCCAACAGCGATCTGTCGGCAGCCTGCGGCTCAAGGTGGTCAGCCACTGTGGAGAAACCAAAGCCCTGTGACAAGCGACACCAACCCAGCATGCAGGACTCCAAAATGACACGTAAGGGAGCCTTTCTGAATATGTAATGGAGTTTCAGCTCTGACAACAGCATTCAACAACATAAAAAAACACTGTTCTCAGTGCTGGCAGAGAAGTTTGTTGTCAACAATGGTCTAGAGAACAGGAAAGGGGACTGTAACAGGGAGGGGGTGAGTAATACAACACAAAAGACATGAGTACTGTGTCCCTGTGTTTGACCCAGCCAAGCTGTCCAATGAGCAATGAGCACAAGTGGGAGAGACGACATTTAGAGACCATGAGAGGCATAATGAAGAGAAAAGAAAAAGAGGAAAAACATGAACATTTACATGATGTTAGGTGCATGTACATTCCCATTACTGCAGCTTTTAAGCAGTCAGCTGGTCAGCTTGTCCTTTTGTTAAAGGCAACATTACAAGAAGTCATATTAGATTTAATTTGAATAGAAGGCTAAAAAAATCTAGGTATGGATGGCACTCACCTTCTCTAAGTGCTAATTTTGTTTAAGAGGCCCATACAAAGCAGTGCAACATCAATAGACATTAATTAAAGCCTGCAATACTGACAGTGATGGCTTAATAAAAGAGAGTGCATTTGGCCACTGCAAATCAAAACACTGAATATAAAAATAATGTCAGAAATGTCTCCATCATGGAGATAGAGCTTTATGCTGTGTCAACAAGGGCCTCTTTCATTTTGTTTATTCAAGGAAGAGGACTATCGGCCAATTCATACCACTCACTGATCCGCTCTGGAAAGTTTTAGACCTCCAAATCTTTACTCTCAAGAGCAAATTCGCTAATTGGATTCAGCCCTGCCTCGTGTTATTTCAATTGCCTCCTTAAAGACGTGCTGTTGTTTCTCAAGGAGATTGTTTGTGGTGATTCTCATTCAGGACCACACTCGGTGGAGCTCTTGAAGTCACCATCGAGCTGTCTGCTGTAGCTCCATAGAGGGAGGGCCAAGCCAAGTGGCACTTGATGACAGAGGCTGTGACCTGTACGATCGGTAACCCTGTTGTTGTTGCCTCCCTCCCACACTTAACCGCCACTGGGATGCCGCTGGGACTGCCTCTCTTAAATGCCGTTGATCAAAGACTTGTCTGGCATTTGGCATAAAGCTCCATTGGAAAAGGCAGGAGAACAGGACCACAGTAATGGAGGAAGAGAGCATGTCACTGCATAGAGCTCTGCATTCCAAGTTTGACCCTCCTGTAGCCCATTAAGAGTGCAGACAGTGCTGCTGGTACACCCCTCTAGAGTGCTGCCACATCTATCAGAGGTCACATGCACATGCAGGTCAATTGTGCTGCTACGTGCATGTATCTGCCTTTGTGAGCAATGGGAGTTCTGTATTGAACCACTTCCTTCCTTTCAGTCAACTAATCAATACGTTGGTCAGACATTTATACTAATTAAAACAAACAATATTTCATATATAGGCAGATATGCTTGTGTTTTAAATGAGAGGCATGTTTTGACAAGGCAGTGTGTCCCAATCATCTACAGAAGACTAGAGACATCTAAACTACGTTCACAACCCACGTTCAGCTTTGAGTTTGTATTTTTAGTACTTATTGTTCATTAAATTAATGCACAGATTTCTTGTTCTCTTGACTATGCTAATTTAATTATCCAGCAGCTGAGCTTGGACAGTGCACTATATATACTTATTAGCACATTTCTGAGATACGCCGTAAAGAATATAATGTCATCGTGATATGCAACAAACACACAATATGTGAGCGAGAGAAAGTTGTACTTGTGTTTTTTGCTTCTTTGTTATTATCAGTGGTGGAAGAAATATTCAAAACATATTTAATTAAACTAAAGTCACTACTAGTAATAACCTATGTAAACTATTCCATTTGAAATATAATGTCAATTATAGTAGAGCTGTGTTATCAGCAAAATGCATTTGCATTAAAAAACATAAAGGTGCTCATTAAAGAGAACAGCATCTTTCAGAGTGATATTATTATACTGTATATGCTGTATTATTTTATTAGATACACTTGCAAAGTCAAACACAATCCAATGCAAATGTCAATAACTATGTAAGTACCTATGATGCATAAAATGAAATTATCTTAGATGGTGCTGTACTGCACTGGGTTGTATTGAGAGTTTTTTTTTTCATTTTTCATTTTTTCTAATGTATATACACAGGAAACAAAAAATACTACAAAGACCTCAACCTTTAACTTTCACTTCAACAGTAAACATGTTTTTATGTTTGTTAATATTTCATCCACGTTTTAAAATGTAAGCTTTGTAAAGCAAACTGCAGAGCTGTTGTATATTGGACTGTCATAGATTATAAAAATGTATAAAATAAGTAGGCCGCTGATTATTATTATCAATGTAAGATTTTTATATTGCTGCTGGTTCATTTAGAGGTAATTTTAACTTCTTTATAAACCGTTGAAAGGATCATTATGTAACAATAATTCCTATTTTGTAAATTGGAATGATGTTTGTATTCAACTAAACAACTATTCATTTAACAGAACCATAAAACACAATAGTTCTCTAAAATGTAGCAATATACATGTATAAAGTAACATATAACAGAAACACCAAAGTAAAGAGCAAGAACATCAAAACCGAACTCTTGCACAGCATTTGATTTCATTTGACAAATGTACCTGGTTATTTTCCCGCCACTGGTTACAAAGCAAACAGAGCATATTACTTATTTGGAGCCATGATAAAGCTTCAGTGAAACAAAAATTGTATTAATAAACCAAATTTGTGAAACACCCACCCCGTTGGCTGTGCTGACAGCTTGGTAATAGATGCTGTAGCTCTTCTGGGGCAGCAGAGGGGAGTTCCAATAGCCGTTGTAGGTCTTGTTGTCCCCCACTGTGAAGGGCTGGGGGGAGTGGATGCCAGCAGCAGGGAACTGAGCAGTAAAGTAGTACTGGGAGTTTAAGAGCGTGGCATTTTGGAAGTGAATGGGAACTGGATAGCAGCGGAGGATTTCTGCGGTGCCACGTACTCTGCGTGGACGTTCCTCCTCCACCACCACCTGGTATGCACTGCAAACACGGGACAAAAACAGAATTAACAGACTCAAATGGGCCAAACAGTCACTTGCAGAAAACTGCTGGCATCAAATGTGGTTTTCTGTTTTGCCAGTTAGCATTACAAAGTGTAAAAATGGCCTCTTTATGAATGGCACAGACATGCATGGTGCAATGCTCCAAATCTCATAGTACACCATGGCTCTAGCAATGATGCTTTATTTAGACCAGCGAAAGAAGAGATGCATAGAACGGAAAGATAATTTTCCCATCCAAATATTTTATGTTTGCTAATTAAGTATTATAACATGTAGTGGTTTCAGAAAGCAATGAGTTATGTTCACTTTTTCACACTTTCCATTTTAGATGGATGAAATTGCCATTCTTGATTCAATCAGCAATATACACAAACTTCTCATAATTAGACCCTTAATGCAGCATTTAAAAGAAGCCCCTTTGGCAGCGAACACAGCTTCAAGTTTTGTTGGGAAAGTTACAAAGTACAAGCTTTGCACTGCTGGATTTGGCCAGTTCTTCAAGGAAGATACTCTCAAGCTCCATATATTCTATGAAGTTTAAATCTGGGCTTTAGATGGGCCACTTAACAGTCACACACTTGTCCTGAAGCCGCTACAGACATGTCTTAACTGTATGTTCTGGGTTACTGGGTTACCATAGTTTCAGGTTTTGAACACTAGCGTAATCCTTATGAATTTAGTGCAGAATTTCACTAAATTCTGACCAGTCTCCCTTCTCCCGCATGACATGATGCAGCGTTGCTTCTCCATCGGGGTGGGATAAGCCAGGATCCTCTGTTCCTGGTGTTTCCATACATACTGTAGTGACTTCAGTTTTTATCTCATCAGAATAAAGAGCCTTCTTCCTCTTGCTCTCCCTCAAATGCCATTTGACAAACTACAAGCAGACTGTCAAATACAGTACATATCATTTACTCAAGATTGTCTAGTCTCTCTGTAAAGGCCTTATTGGTGAAGTGTTGCCCAAACAGCTGTCCCATCAACACACGTGTTCTGTCTCTGCAGAGAACTTCTTGGATTCTTGGTTATCACATCGCTATTGTCATATGGGTTATTTAATTACATATTGATGAGCAAAAATGGCAAATCTATCCATGGATTATAAGTTTTACTCATCTGAATGTAAACTGCAATAACTGTGGTCCTAAATAACATTTATGATGATTTATTTTATTAAATTAACACATAAGAACTAAGAAAATTCCTTTATAAAATGTGAGCTGACAGGATTGATTCAAATACACAGTGCAAGAGAAATGAGCAGTGACACTGAACAGGCCCTGACGTTATTTGCTTTTTCATTATTCAACAACTGAAAAGGTTAACGGCTCTTCCCATTTCCTCTCCATTCGAGTCTTGTGTTCAGTTAGATCAAAACTGCAGCCCTCTGTGCCTCTGACAGAGATGACATTGTCTTTGAGCCGGCCACTTAGCTTGAGGGGGAGACTGTCTTCTAGACGTTCGTGTTAGTATGCATCTCGCATCCACCTGTTAAATCTATTGAGTCGCTGAGTGACAAAGAGTCTGTTTACGGCTGCCACAGAGAATAACCAGCCATGATTGGGGACTAGTGTTCCATTTCCACAACTCATGCAAACAACAAGTTATTATGACAGAAGCTGGAGCAAAGTTACACTGCTCAATGAATGAATGCATGAACGAATGAATACACGTTCTGATATTCTACTTTCGGAACATTTGTTCACTTTTTTATTGATTCATCATTTGTTCATAATTAGTTGTTTAAAAAAGAAATATATAAATGAATATATGATTTGCACTTGCATTTGAACTTAATTTAAATTTAAAGGTATCCTATGGAGTTGTATCTTCATGAATCATTGTAAGAACCGTAGAGCTATGTTATGAAGAGTGGGTACAAGATTTGTTTTTATTATGCCCACAAAGCATGCAAATGTGATCAATTTACAATTTTTTTTAATCAGCTTTGTCTGCAAATGACAAGGAATAAGAATTAAACATGTTTGTTAGAGTGGGTCCCCATTTTAATCTCGTTATAACATGTAGTGTGACATCCAATTTATGCTTTTTTACGTTTCTTGCTATCTCATGTACATGTCATCAGATCGGAATGACAGATAGTTAAGTTAGTGATGATCTTGTTTGAGATTGAAAAGCAATAATGCCATGGTTGTAAGGGAGAACTCATGTTTTTGATACTGCATGTAGATTTGTTGGGTTTATTTAAGCCAACAGGACTCAGGTAACTTTACAGCATTGCTTCACAGCTTTTTTTCTGAACAATATGGTCACACATTTATAGTATGATTCTGAGAACCTCTAAATGTGGTCTAGTCCTAGTCCTAACATGTATTTTTCTTTCTTTCTATTTTTCTTAGATATAGATGATCTAGGTTAGAACTGTAAGCATAACTTTGGACTGCATACACGAGACAAATTAATATGTAAAAAAAACTGACAGTGCACATGGACAGTGTTGTATGTATTATATAGTGGCACATAAAAACGACAATGAGTATGGCTAAGGAGGATGTAGAGCTTGGATGACCCTGACATCTTCCCTTATGCCACGTTATTAGAACAAGAAGTAGAAAAATATCTTTGTCACAAAAATGTGCACTGTAGTAGTTGTACTCTTGCTGTATAGTCACAGTACAAACAGCCTTGGAGATGATCAATTGTTCCCTGCGGTTGGTACAGGATGATTAAACGTCCCCTTGTGTGTACAGCATGTGCTCTTTAACCCTATAGTTTATCATAAGGTGCTTGCAGTGTCATTAGGAAATCCCCCTTTGCTCTTGCTGGGTGTGTCCCAATTCCTCAGAGCTCTCCTATTTAGTGTTGAGTTGGGAGGTGATGAAATATTTAATCCTGCTGAGAGTCTGCAGGAGAAATCTGCCTTTAATTACTGTTCCCTATTGAGAGCAGAGGTCAAAGAGCAGGTGGAAATACCCACTTAAGTAGCTTCAGAGTGGCAGAGAAATTAGTGATGGGACTGTGTGAAGGTCTCAGCCAAAACAATGATGTGACGGTACAATTGTTTGTGAAACTGTATCTGCTATGAATCAGATTGCAGTACTCATTAAGTTTTTCAGAGAGACAATATGTACTGCTTTAGGGTATAACCTAAGAAAGACAGACACAAGCTATATTTGTTTTAAACAGAAATTCCATCATGACTTATTGTCACTATAAACTGCAGTATGCCTAACAATGGTTTTGTTTTTGTTTTGCTGTAGCAATGTACACTCACTCATACAGTATCTTGCCCATATTGGTGCTTTATATTCCAAATCAATCTGCAGATAGTGAAATAAAAACACAAGCTGGAACCCCTGGGTGGCTTCTTATGATATGATGATGTGACTGTGCTATGACTTAATGACAGACACAGTATGAGTAGGACTGGTTTTCTTTCCTCAGGCAAAATACTATGTGCCAAAGGCTAAGGCTCCAAGGGTAAGAACTCTTGTAATGTGGAAATCTAAACACTTCACTTCCACAGAATATTCACATATTCAGAAACTACCCACTTGCTCATAGTAATTTGGAAATGTAATAAAAAAATGTGTTCATTTTTATAAGTGATAGAGATAATAATACCAACTTTACTGGTTACACTTAGAGCATCTCAGCTGTAAGCTGCTGTATGGACATAAAATATTAAACAAAGCAACATAGCTTGGTTGAAAAATATACCATTTTTATCTCCTGCTTATAAAATGTACAAATGATTCATGATTTAATGTTGGCAATTTGAAAATGCAATGATTTCTATTTTACTCTAACTACTGCTGTCATATTAATGTGCCTTTGAGCAGCTGACACCTTGTCACCTCATGCAGAGTTTACAATTTACAGTATGAGTCATTTTGACAGACCAGAGTCATTTAGTCATATTCTTGATTTAGTATGACACAAATGAGCAACTGAAAAACAACAGATGAACAACAAACACACTAAATCGTCAATCATTTATTGATAATCACGAATTCATGGATGCAGTATTTAATATAGCAATGCAACAGTGGGAAAATACTATAATATTTTTTAATATCAGATTATTACTAATGATTTATTCTTAAGCAGTATTTCGATGTAGCTGGTTGTGGTGCAAATGAAATAAAAGTAGCACTACCACACTGTAGAAATACTGCAAAACGTAACAGTAGCAAAATGTAACACAAGTACTCAAGCAGCATGTCCTCAGACAGTTACAGAATCATAATTACTAATGCATTATTAATTAAGCAGTACTTTATTGTTGTAATTGGTCATGTGGAATAAATTTTACCAGCTTCTTAATACTACTGGGCAGTTTTAAGTCTAACAATCCATTTTTTATGAACCGATCATCATATATTTTGTATGCAAAATCCTTTTTAATAAATGTAACGAATGAAAAATACATTTCCTTTTGAAATTTGAATTAAAACTGTGACAAAATACAGTATTCCAGATAGGTAGATCTCTATTCCTGCAGTAGCAGTGCAACCTGAGCTGACACCAATTAGACCTCCTCCAACCTTGCTGCCCGATAGATTTTAGCTCTGCCGCCATGTGACGCCAACCAATTATGGCAGATTGACTTGGAATCGACTGGATTGTGACCTGAAACTCAGATTTATTTTTCATGTGGGCTGATAGTGGGAGAACTCCAGGCTGTTTGAGCAGATGACAGAAGAGGTATGGGGAGCATTTCAATCACTGGCTCTCTCTCTAATGCTAATCGGTCAGCTCTATATGCCTATATGTCTGATTTAAGAGTGGTTGTAAGTAACACACTTCCCCTGACCCAGCATCCTTCCTTCATGCCTCTGTCTTCTTGCTCTTTATATTTCCCTGGTGTCCTAAAAGCTATAAAGCAAACAAATTAGAAGGTGCAATAGATTACATTTGCCATTAAATCGTAAAAAGCAATGAGTTGTGTCACGTTAGGCACAGCTATTAGCGTTTGCTATGCCGTGATCAAAAAAAAGTTAGTGCTTATTTTAGAACTGTAGAAAATCATTTAACTGATTTCAGGCCATGGTTGAGTACAGATGATCTGATGCTACAGGGCAGAAACTACACTGGAACTCTGTTTCCTCAATATGCTACTTACAAGGCCGAAGACTGCTTTATTTGACAGCTTTTTCTGTTTATGTATATGTGTGTGAGCTTGCTTAAGGCAAAGGTTATGGCAGAAAAAGAGAGAAGGGCTGATTTAGTGGTGTGAATGATAAGGAAAGCATTTCAAATCATTTATTTCTGCAGAAGCATGTAAACATTTATGTTGATGCTACGGAGTGAAGAGGCGTATTCTGGCCCTGACGAGAGGCCATTGCAAACATTAGTTTAACACGACATGACTGATAGACAGTTCACTAATCCTCTTAAAGGAACAGTGTCCCCTCTGGTAAAAATTGTTCCCGGCTACGCGTGCCGTCCCCAGAGATTAGAAGCCAAATCCAAGTTGGAAATGTTATACTGATTAGCAATTACACAAATATGAAAAATTGACTGCCTCCCTTGGCAGTGACATCTTCTGCCTGGATCTATCTAAAATATGATTTGACTTGAGCCTGATGGCAGGATGCTGAAGTGAGACGGACATTTGTCGTCTGTTATTTCTTGCTTTTTTATGAGCCAGTGCTATCTTGTGATCTTCCAGCGTGCTCCCCTTCCTGTATTACAGCAAAACATCTGCTGTTTGAAACTCAAATGTCTGGAGCTCTATTACCTCCCAAACCCAATCAGCGCATAAGATTGCGTTATCAAATTAAGCTTCATGCTGCTCTGCTCTGTAGTGCTGTGGATCAGTGTTCTCCCTTGTCAAATCCCTATTTCATAGAGGCTTTAAAACTGATTTTGTTAAGTGTTCAATTTCAAAATGAGCTACTCACCACTCTAGAAAAGTGATGACTTCTCTTGTAACATGAGCAGTAGGACAGAACATAATCTAACTATGGTGTGAAATTTAAGTTCTTGGTTGACAAAATGCAAACTCTTCAATAGACTTACAGGATTAGTCATGTTTTTCAGTTTTTCACTTCAGAGATTGTTTCCAGTACACTAGGTCAAGGGACATTCTGAAAAACATCTATTTATATACATCTATAATGAAAATATCACTTAGTAACGCATCTCAACCCTCTAAATAGGCGATTTTGTTATTGACAAAATGTATCATTATTGGCCAGACACACCACCTAACTCAACTTCTCTGAATAGAGGCTACGTTATCTTAAATGTGCAAAGGTGCTGTGTATCATTTGAGAAAAGCCTGCTTGTAGAAAGCTTAGGACCTACATCACGATCTCTCCTATATGCCACTTTATATACCACCTCATTGTTTTTCTCTTTTTTTTGCAATGCATATTTTTATGAGATATTAAGAGCACACATGAAGTCAGTACACTGACCTTTATGTCCTGTGAGATTTAAGAAAAGAGACGAGGTGGGAAAAATATGTGCATAAAGGTTAGACATGGAGAGGCTCTGCTGTGATCAAAGGATTCCTCAATTAATTCTGAGCTATTGTGCCATGTACTGAACTCCACTGATGAATGTTTCAATGGATTATCATTTTGGAAAGTGCAGTTTGTGATGCTGTTGAATAATACTGTGTGTCAGATTGTTGTATTGTTAAACTGTACTATGTTTGTGTTATTTTATATAATTGAGACCAGACTAAATAATGGAAACACCTCTCTGCTTGAGTGCATTAGATTATTGTAATTTTTAACTACGTGTATCCAGTAAACTGCAGGTATGTGATCTGTACATCTAAAAATTCTGGGTCAAAAAACATTGATTTTGCTTTAATTCCCGCCATCGGAGCAGCTATTGTTTAGTTCAAACTGTACATGTGGATATATTGTATTTTGTGTTCTCTGTGTCGTCCTTGTGTGATGTGTTCATCTTGTATATTGTTGAATATAAACTGTTGTCCTTGAAAGTTACCAAGGGCCTGAAGCAAATCGCATTTATATGCTGGCATACTTGGCCAATAAAACTGATTCCACTCTAAAACTGATTAGAGGACCAACACAGAATTAAGGACTATGCTGTAAAGCATTAGTGAACAGTTGTCCCAGCTCAGTCAAACAGAATGAAGTAGGTCTCAAACTAAAGTTTATGTCTCCAAAGACCAATCTCTTTCATCTGGTCCTGAGGTGAGCAAGCCTTCCAACAGTAAACAAAGAGGAGCCTGGCATGCTAATTAATGGAAGCTCAGATTCATGACACTCTGTTAATTATAATTAGGGGTTTGTAATTAGCCCACTGAAAGAATGGCAGCCCGAGTAAGGTCTTCTGAATTGTACCTGCGAGAAGATTAAAAACCGATCACTCTCTCTTTCTGCTCAGGCCTCTCCGTTTGGCGATGGGGCATTAATCTGGGCAGCTGCACATACGGTAAACATGAGCTGACAACCCTGACTAAAGATCTCCAGGCTGTAACTTTAAAAGGACTCTGATGAGTTGATAGTGTAAAAGAGAGTTTAACAGCAAGCACTAGTGTTTATCACTCCTTAAATGACGAAGCTAACACACTCTTTCAGGTCCTAGTGGCTGACAGCAAAAGACCTGAACACAAACTGGCAAAAATAAACTTCATAAATCAGACAATTTCATAATATTGGAATGGTTGCTAATTGCTAATTGTCAACTGTGAACTCTAACAATACAAATTAAGAAAAAATGGTGGTGTCTTAAAATAATAGATAAATTATAGAAAATAATATTAGTCAGAAAGGAGAACCTGAAGAGAGCTGTTTATAAAACACTCATGTAACTTAATAGATAGTTCTGGTAAACAAAAATATGATCAAGCCAACAGAATTCCTGCCAGAAGCCCACAGTGGCCTTGGGTAAACCCACACATCCCAGTGACTTTTTCCTGCTTCCCTAAAAATGTCTAATAAATGTAGCATCAAGGCAGACATCCTTTGTCCCACCAACAAGAAGCTTGTAGTGGCCCTGTGTGGGCAGCCTGGTACATTAAAGACATATAAAGGCATGAGATCCTGAAGCAAGCCTTGGCTGCACCAGACTTTGTTCTCATCTTCAAAGACTGTGCTTCTTTTTCACAGGATCAAAATCCACAAACAAATAAAGCTCAGAAGAAAATGAGATACGCATTGTAAGGTACTGAATTCCCTGGCAACTTTTCTTCGAGGCGGGGTACTGATAAAAACAAGTTCTTTGATAAGTCTTTGTTGTTGATGGTGATTCCTAGTATTTAAATATGCTGTTCTATTGTTTTAAGTCTGGTTTGTGTGTTATGTGCATGTGTCCATATTGTGAAAACCTACCTCACAGGTGCACCTCTGCTCTGGGCAGGTTTAAGCAGTACGGTGACCGTGGTGTCTGTTTGATTCAGAGAGGTCTCCTGGTCGTATGCTGGCATGGAGGGAGCTAAGGAGAAACAGAGAGAAGCTTTACAACAATTCAGAACAAAGTTAACACAGTTCGCTTTTGGTCAGCATCAAGTTTTAGCGTTTTACTTATATAATCATCAAGTCATTCAGCTTTGAAAGTCAGGTAAAAGCCAAGCCAGTGTTCTTGCTTTTACACTGAGCACTTACTGCCTTCTGCCTTCACAGCACCATAATTTAATCAACGAGTACGGCAATAACAATGGAGTGAAACATTTGCGGCTGTCACAAAAGTATTCACAGTATCTGGTAGAAAGAAGATCTTCAAAAAATACGCAAAATTGTCAAGCATAAGGTCATTGTCTAAATCGAACCCAGTATTTATTAAATGCAACCAGCCAAACTAAAGGCACTATTTGTCTGACCAGTCAGTCAGGCACTGATAAATCTAATGTAAAATCTAACACTTGTTGGATACAGTATAGGATTTGTATAAGTATTAATATAAGTATTTGAGCTCATATATTAGTAGATGAGGCAGTATATGCACAGTTCATTTTATATCTTAGAAGTAAAACCAGCAGTATCTGTATAGCTTTGGTTGAGTTTTAAGCACATTAATGTTCCCATTCACGCATTTAGACACAAAGAAATCCACTGGCGGAAATTGAACACTATATGTTTGACATAGTTGCAACTGGCAAAGCTATTGACCCTACAGACCTGAAATTTTGGTGGTGAACTGGGTGATGACAGGGGGTCCGTAGCCCTTGGCAGTGCTAGCGCGCAGCGTGAAGGAGTATGTAGAGCCTGGGTAGAGGCCTGTAAACATGTGGGTGGTCTCGTTGCCCAGCTTTACTACCTTCCCACTCTGGTTGGAGAGATCCAGCTCAGGGTCAAAAGAACTCACAGCCTTGTAGGAAATCTAGAGAAGGAAACAAAAATTCTTAGAGTGACCTCTGGCACTCCATTTTCAGCTCTCTAGCTGAGGATTTGTATTCATACAAAGAACATATTTCATATTGGAGGCTTCCAAGAAATTGTGCATCCCACTTACAGTATGGTTTCAATTTTCACAGGTATTTCCACACTTCTCGGTAAACAACACTGTACTTTATCCTGTATTTGTCTATACACTGTACAAAATAATGACAGTAATCAATTATTTTAATAAGAACTGGACAATATAGCTGAAATCAAAATGTACTACGTCTTGATTTTACATTTCTACATTTCTAATATTGTATTGTATATACTGTATATTGGGAAATAATGCATTTATTTAATCAAATTTTACGTTATAATATTAAATCAATAGATAATATTTTAAAAGTACCTTACGTACCTAAAACAGCACAAAAAGATGGTACTCTACTCTTTCCTATCATGTGTCCTTGAAATAACATTTATTCATATACTACCAGCAAATGTTATAGTAAAGATGATGATGTTTGCGTTTATAATCAACATAATAGTGTAATAAGTCAGTGTTGTTAATTAATGTAATACTAAACATCTGTCAATTGTTAAACTCATGTTTAAACAATTGAAGCATCTGGAAAAAGCTGGGGAAAGAGGTCTTAGGGAAAAAGGTCTTATACTGTAATAATTTAGAGTTTTAGCTCCCAGTTTAGAGTATGTATGAGTCTGACTTTGTCAACAAGGCATTATGCTGTAAAAGCAGAGTAGATACTGTATTTTTCAACTAGTGCTCCTGGAAGCTTGTCGTTTCAAGGAGAGACGAAATACACTTAATGTATTCCTTCTTCATTAATAAACACAGGGAGCTCTGGAGGGAAGCATTAAGGTGAGTGTTTTTCCTAATACCCTTTTTGAATAACTCTGAAGTCCCACTTTAAGAAAATGCCTCAGCTCGTAAAGGAAAACCTCCATTATAATTCCAATTAAGGAACACAAAGGGAGTTTGGAGTGCTGCATAATTTGTGTCCATCAAGTTTTGAAATGCTTCAAAGCTTTCTCATTTAGTCTTTGTCAGTGAAATGAGTCTGTGATGTCAAATCTTATATCCTAACATTACAGGGACAAGACATTGAAATGACTTGTCAACATTGGGCACATGGACAAAGTTTTTACAATTATAAAGAACTGTCGAGAAAAATAATACTGAATATTTGAGCAAATTCGTTTCTTGCTATGTCAACCTCATATGAAGCTTTTAAAATCCCACTGGTTTTCATTTTTCAAGCGGAGGAGGTAAATGTTGGGTTTATGATGCATTCATGAACTCCTGCCTTTCTGAACAATGTTAATGACATTTAGTGATATTTTATATTATAAATAGTTTGCATTTGTTACAGAAGTGTTTTAACCTTTATACCTTTTTATAGCTTTTATTCAAATATCACAGAGAAATGATAAAAGTACTTTTTGTTAAGTAGCAGTTCATTTAAGATGAAAAAAAAAAAGGCAAATCTGCTGTATACTTTTAAAGATGCTCACTCATGTCTGCTTGAAAAGTTGCCAATAAAATAGCATTTACAGAGCTCGATCAAAAGGGAGTGGAGCTGAAATCCCTTTGATATCAGGCCTTGTCAGATGTATTTCACTTTGACTCCTTTGATAATGTCAAATCAAAGCAAGGTCCTGATTTATAAGAAGCAACGTCTGGGAAATACCAGCAGAATACACTGTAGGTTACTTTCTTAGAGCATAGTCAGACTGCAGCTGCATGAGGGGAGACACCTGGAGCAAGCTGCTGGCTCACTAGACTTCCTCATGTGTCACCCTCTTTAAGACACGCTAGATTTTACCACTCCATGTTCCTCTAGAAAAAGCTGTAATAAAAAAAAAACTGTAATAATGCTTTAGCGTATAGTAAATACCAGGATGTCAGTGACTTATTTCTTATTTAACTAGACACATTGCTATACTTTTAATGCTTTTTTGTCTGAGACAGAGAGAAGTAATTGCTGCAGTGAATAAATATAATAGCCTGGAGTGGGTATTTGCTAAACAGAAATACCATTATCTCAGCATAAAGATGAGTGAACCTGACAAAAGCAACAATGCAAACCATACAATTTGCTCTAAATGCTTTTACTTGTACAATGAAATTTTAAAAAGATAAACAACCAAAACATGTTGCACTAAAAGTGATTAAATGTTTGGCAACGCTTCTGATTTTATGGACTTTGCTAGCACCTCTAAATGCCATGCTGTGGACAGGACTCAACACTGCACTATACTGTACACACCTGAATAAACACGACTGTGCTATGATTTTCCCGTCTTGACTGATGTGTCTCTTTGCTTCTGTGAGAATATCTATTTCATATTTCATCCTCCTCAGTCACCTGTGCAGCTTATACAGCAGCCCTGATTTCATTGCTTCTACTATTCAATCTGTGCTCCTCGTATGAGAAACAGCCATGTCAGTGATTGCTAACCTAGTCAAAATACCAAGCATGAGCAAACAAGGAGAATCAACACAGGAGAATCAATCTGTGGGAAATGTTAGACGATAACTTCCACCTTAAGCTGGTTAAGATCAATGTGTACATAAATTGTGTGTGTGTGGAGACTGTTTGCATTATTCAAGACTCAATGCGGCTCCTGGACAAGGCTGGCAGGGAATGTGTCAACATTTGCCTGGTGCTGAATTGAGATATGTGTTTTTTTTTTTTACCTCTTCTGACCGAAGACAATGCTTTGCAGCTTGCAGTTGATTTTTAAAACTTTTAAATGTGTTTTTTAAAATCTGATTTTAATTAACTTATTCTGGTTAGAGCTGTTCCGCAAATATAATACAGAGCAAATGCGACTTGTGTAAATAAAGACTTTAACAGATCTGGATGATAGCACTTAAACGACTTCAAAACATCAGGCCATGACATCAAGTGGAGATTAGAGATTCCTGTTTATCACATTAACAATGTGCTGAAGGATTCAACCATGATAATTATTGCCACAGAGCTGCAAATACACAACAATCCTCAGCCACCACCTGGTGGTTTTAATGTTATGGTGGACGAAGGTCAGCACAGACACTCTGACTGGTCTGTGGCTGAGTGGACTCATAAATGTCCAATCCTGACACAACATTAAAACTACCAAGTGAATCGATCAGTGTATGGCAGCTAGTTAAAACCACAGAAACCACCTTTATACAAGATTTTGTGCCAAACCAAGATATTTTTCACCAAAGTGAGAGGCTGACTGACATCTCTGGAGTTACACTCATAGCATGACTGAAAATAAGAAAAATGGAGCAATATTCCCACCGTAACACAGACAAAAAGAACATCTGATAGTTCTTTGTGAAGCAATATAGTGCACAGTGTGACATAATAACTGATTAAACCCTAACTGCTACATTTTGCCTTGAGCTTGAGATAAGAGACCAAACCTTATAATGTTGCCAGGCTGGGTTCAAGTCAAGTCAGACATTGCGCATAGATGATTTTGCTTTGTAAAAGCCCTTTATCAATGTTCAGCATTGATCGGTACAGATATACTTATGAAAAACAGACAAAAAAATATTAATGTCTATGCATGCTTCATTGTCTAAACTATCAACTGAGAGGTGGGGGAAGAAAACAGTGTAATACTGGAAGCAGGTTTGTTTGTCACTGTAAAGGGTGCTCAATATTCATAGCATTTTGCTAACACTGATGTTTGTGTACCTCATACTGAGTGATGATCCCATAGGTCTGAGCAGGCTCCCTCCACTTCAGGATGATCTTCTCCTCATAGGCACTTCCCTGAATGGACTCCAGAGGAACAGCCCCTGGCACTGTGAGAAATGTTCACAGACACATTTGATTTTCAAAAGCAATGGTAGAGTGTAGAAATAAATTTATAAAAAAAAGGGTAAACAGCAGGATTTCCTTGATACATATTTATTGACATTTTTGTCCATTTGCTTTGTTAAGTTAAAAATGTCAATGAAAGTTGGTTGAAAGCAGTTCCAGCTAAGCTTTAGTTTTTTCTGTTATGATTTACCCAGCCTAACAGCTCATGCTGATGTGTATAAAACAATCAATAAAAGAGCTTTTGAAGGACCTACAGTACACAAATGACCATGAGTCAAAGTCAAACACATCTTAAGAGGAATTTGTGAGATTATTTAAAGCCACTCTCACTAAAAAACAAACTGCGAACCATGTTTTACAGCAAAACTCAACACCTCAAATATAAAAATGTGTTCCAAACAAAGATGAACTAGTAAACCCATGAGAATAAAATATTAATCTTGTCTCGATGTGTACAGACATACTGCCAAACAGATCTGGTCTTACAGCCCCTCGTGTGAATTGCTTTCATTCTGTAAGCGAAACAGAATGATGTGGAAACTTTTTTTTATTTTCATGATTTATCTTCAAGAATGCAACTACAGCTACAACATGTCTGTACACTACACTTTTTCTCATGGGACTTTGAACACACAGCAGTCAGATAGTGAGAAACAGTTGCCACTTTCAAGTTTCCAACCAGAGATATCTGAGCCAGACATGACAAGACTCTCTTTTCGTCAGCTGAGCCTGTTTGTTATCTGGCGGCCTGGGTTCCTTGAGATTTCTATAGAGTTCATTTCCTATGTCTGCTGAGGCAACACAGAAGATCTTTCATCTTTGAAGGAGGTGCAACAACTATACAGCACAGAGGCTTGTTGTGTGACTCTCATGCTCTCCTGAAAAATATTTAGAAAACCCCAAACTGCTTACTATACCGTAAGCTGCTGATAATCAGGTGAGACCACCAATATTAAATACTTATGTCGCAACTTTAATAACTACATAAATAAATATTTTTTTGCTGTTTATTGAGCCACCATGATTTTATATCTCCTAAACTCATAAAATGGCAATGGCAAGAACTTTTGGGAAAGAGCAATGCAAATGCTCATGTAAATATGAGTTTGATATTGCCTTTTTAAAATTTAAATTACACTTTGTTCTAAACCATCTCCTAATTATTCACACTTAGATAATAAACTGCTGAGACATTGTTTAATGATTGAACACCTTCTTGGTGGGATTAGGTTTTATAAAATGTGTCTATGTTACAGTGGATGTTTATTAACACAGCACAATATAGCTTTAATTATTCATTCATTCATTCATCTTCTGAACCGCTTAGTCCCCGCAGGGGTCACAGGGGTGCTGGAGCCTATCCCAGCCAGCTTACAGGTGAGAGGCGGGGTACACCCTGGACAGGTCGCCAGTCCATCGCAGGGCAGCTTTAATTATATATGATTAATATTTAATGTTTGCAATAATCAATACATGTGAGATTTATGTTAAGAATTGTGTATTTTCTACAATATATTACATTATATATAAATGTTTTTCTACTTAAAACTACAGTGTAGTGTGTTATGAACTACATACTGCTTACATATGCTAAATAAGAAGGGGTCAAAATTAAGTGTAAATTCAAGCGTGTTTGAATTTCGTTGGGTTGTTTTTTTTATGTTTTTAATATAACAAATCTAAAATTGGTTATTCAGTTCCTTGAGTTGTCAGACTAGGACAGGATATACTGTAATAGTTGATCACACTCACCGTCTTCATCAGTCTGAACTTCCAGCTCAGCGCTCTCCTTGACACCCTCTGGGTTGCGGAGCACCAACTTGACACTAAGGTTGGTGAAAGGGGTCAAGTTGTGGATGGTGTGCTGAGGATCGCGGCTCTGTGTGTCATAGCACACCTCCTCCCGGGTCTCCTCCTTGCCTGCCACCCTGGAGCGGTACTGGACAGTGAGATTGTAGCTGTGGCAGCGGGTCACATTGTAGCCCAGAGGTTCCCAGCGCACTGTCACCTGCTTGGATTGGATGTCCACCACTTCCAGCCTTCGTGGGCCATGCATGGGCTCTGGTGGGATGGACAGGGAGTGAATTGTAAACAAACATCAAATTGGCCATATGAAATAGCTGGTAGTGCAAGATAGTTAAAAATAAAAAATCTATAAAATTACTGAAATCTGAATCAGGGGTCAGGGTGTTCCTTTGGGTCAGTACTTTTACTGTATTGATATATTATCTGACTATCCTTTGTTTGGAATTCATATTTCCAGGAAAAATTTTGAAATTTCAAAGCCAAAGCCTGATACTGAGCATTGCTGCATCCCATCCCCGTTGCTAACTCGGTCTCACAGCAACTGCACACACCAAGACACCACAGGTCTTTTGGTGGAAACCCTCAGCAGGAGGTGTATCATCCCTTTAGAGCATGTCGTTCCTCTGCTCCTTCTACCTTGTCCTCTGCCTTTTCCTCTTTTTTTTTTCTATCTCGCCCAGTGGTAGTCAACTATTAGCACCACACTGATACAGAGTCAGCCAGTCTGTCAATCCAGGCAGGACATAACCCCCACTGCCATCCTATCACCTCTAATCACATACACTCTCTGTCTCCTTGCTATTTCTCTTCTGCTTTCTCCATTTTCTGTCTCCTTTCCTTCTCATCTCCCTCTGTCTCTTTTCTCTCTATTCCCCTTCTCCTTTTCCCCTCTCTGTCCATCTCTTTTTCTGAGGCTCTTTTACTTCTTTTCCGCACTCTATCTCTTTCTCCTCACCTCTGCTCTCTTTTCGCTCATCTGCTTTGCCCTCTTTCTCTCCCTCTCCTTTCCTACGGGAGGAAAGCAGCCCAAGCACAAGGTAATGGGATCAATTTCCATTCCAGGTTAAATTCGCAGTCCATTTCTCTGGAACTTAACACTTTACCACCTATTAGGAAGAGCCAGGGCTCAATTTCCCTGTTCCCCAGGAGACACAGTCCAGCGATTCAGAGGCAGCCACGGCAGCCATGTTTAACATTCTGGATGTGCTTTGGGGGAGACTGGACTAGAGCTGCAGCATGCTGTTCATTTCTACAGACTGTGCAAAGGACATGACAAACATTGCTAACAGATGTGATCCCTGTAAATGTTTATTTTTGTTAGGTTTCTACAATCACCAGACACCTACTCGAATATAAAGCCCAACTAATCAAATTTAGTTGAGAATCGTTTACAATTAACTTAAAGGAATATGAGACAAGGTTATTTGCAGTGCTACAGAAAAGCTGCAAGACAGAAATGAATGGGTTACAGGGAATTAGGTCATGACTTATGACATGACATGAGAAACAATGGTTGTGATCTCTCCTGCACCTTTATAAAGCAGATAAAATAGCATTACCATGGCCCTATGGAGGCAGAAGGAGACAGATGGGAGCTTACAGTACATGAAACATACAAAAAGGGCTACCAATGATCAAGTACTGTACGTCAGGAAAGGGGGCAAAAAGGAAAAGAAATAGGTTATAAGCTTCTGTTTAAGAAGGACTTGTCACTACTGTTCTCTATTCACATCAGTTTAAGACAAACTTTTATTATATATAAGAATATAAGATGCAAGTATATAGGTTTGTTGACTGGCTTAGAGGTTATAGAAGTTCTTTCAGTAAAATTCCTAACAGTCAATCTTTTTTATTAGTATTAGCTGACGAGTCAACTAATTAGAGGCAATGATAACATACAATTATTACGTCTGCTCCGTAATACAAACAAACAATAAAACTATTCTAAACAAATGCAATCAGACTGAAAAAGGAGATTTTAACATAGAAATGTGAAGAATTGCAAAAGGAAAACAGACCTCTTTGAATTGGGTGCAATGTTGGGAAAGCCATGCAGGAAATAGAACGTTAAACCACTTTATTTGTGGAACTATCTGTTGGCCGCACTCAGTGGGCAACGGTTACACTAAAAGCACAGAGAATTGCAGGGTGTCCAGGCACAGAAATCAAATTAAACCAGATGCTCTCAAAGTGACAAATGCACCAAAGTGTGAATCTCAAGCAGACGTGCACAAGCGGCTGGGAGGAAGTCTCATTTCTGGAGCGTTCAAGGAGAATGTCACACTCCCATCTTCTTGGAACATCACAGATAATGTCTAGTGCACCCTAAATCTGGCCAATGGAGAGATGCCAAAGGGAAGGGCTTGTGGAAAATATAATTGTTGGGAGAAAAAGAGTAGGCCATGTTAAGAAGAAGAAAAATAAAATACAAGAAAGCAATTATGTATCCACATATGCATTTAAATTAGGCTATATGGCACGTGGTAAGAACATTACACAGGCATTTTTTCTAGTTTGCCAAAACTTATAGTAAAGGTACATAAAGAAAAACTGGGCATTTAGTAAACAGCTCATATGACTTAGCCTGGAGTTTTGTCGAGAAAAGGCTAATTGTTTGTTGCCCCATTGGCTCCCCGTAGTGCAAATGCCAGCTGTCTGAGGGAGGCAGTAAAATGTGAGGATCTGTGGTGGAAGCAGAATCACAACTTGTACCCCGTGACTCAGAATGGCATCATCTGTTTGCATGAACAACAAGGTGCTTCATCCATTTCATCTATTTCCTGGTCATGGTTGACTTTGATGAAAGAGAAAAGAGAAAAAAAGAACAAACAACCTGTACCTTCTTCCCCTCTTAATCTGAAATGAATGGGTCGGGTTGAATAGCTGATCCTTTATAAATGCTTTCATGCACAGACGGAGGCTATGCAGCCATTTTCAAATAGGTGCCCATGAATGACAGCTGATGAGATGAGCCTATTACCCCAGTCTACTGTGACTGCTAGTTTACAGTAAGAGGCTCAGTATGAAAAGCACAAGCATAAATCACAACAAGGATAACAGGGCTATAACCAAACTATTTTTTGATGATTTTCAGAAGCTACCACACTGAGGGCGACGTTTGGGTGAAAGTCCTGAAAATATGACTCTAATATCTCTCCAGTAGCAGATATTTCTAGTGGAACAGAGTTATAATACTGGCTATGAAAGCATCCCTTGGAGCAGGAGATTACTGAGGTCTGTCTTATGCTAGTCTACAGAATGGGCGCAAGTGAGAGCCAGATTGGTATTCCAAGCGGTGGACAAATTATCACCTGCCCCACACTCACCAGGGTAATTGAATAATTTGAATTTGACATTTACATAGAACTATTAGTGATTTTTGGTCATTACAGCATGACATTTAAATAATGTTTTTAGGAATTATCAGCACATTATTCCCCCTTGTTAAATTGAACAGGCCCTGCATACACACCACTGCAGCTCAAGTGATAATATGATTTCGCAAAATATGAAACAAAAACAGCAAATAACCGCATGTTGCAGCCGCCTGTCCTAAAGGGGGCTTCAAATGGTGCACTTAGCCCCTGGGTAGAGGAAGACATTAGTCCTGGATGAAAGGAAACAAATTGGGCATGTCCGGAGCACAGCCACTTTACTGTGAGACAAGTGTGTGGTATTTGTGTGTATATAAGGAAGGGGTTGTACATTTCTTGTGTGTCCATACACATACACAGAAGAAGCATCTCAGTGCCTATGTGTACAGAAGAAGATTTAGTTATCAGATGTTCCTCAGGCTTTGCAGTGTACGAGTCATTCAGAGAGCCAGGATTTTTATCAGATCCACATTGATTAAGAGCAGAAAAGCTGGCACAGACTTCCATCTCCCTGCTCAGCAAACAGAACCAGGAGGGGGAAGAAAAGACTACTTCCCCAATGATTAGAAACCCACAGCAAGTCAATGTGGCTCCCGAGCCCAGTCTCTATCTCATCAGGATGAAACGCTGCACAGGTTGAGGAGAAGGAGGAGAAAGCCTTGTTGTTGGAAGATGAAAAATGACAAATGCCTCAACTTTCAGAGGATGGCGGGTAGACTGTCGGATTCCTTGCTGGAGAATGTCAGCTGGGACTCTTCACACACAGTCGCCTTCGTCAAGAACAGTACCAAAACAACATGACAACGGCGAAGATTAAATCCTGGTCGGAGGACTGTTTTCATGTAAAGTGTTCCATCCCAAGCAGTGAGGCCCGATATTGCCATCACTTATCTCTCCATTGCTGTGTGTTATTCACTCTGTTCCGTTTTGAGCTGGGAGGCAAGCACATTTGTTTGCCTCCTTCTATTACATCTCAGTGATAGCACTGAGGCCATTGAGGTAATGACATGGGTTTTACACTTAGGAAATCATTTTCATATCCCACAGAAGCGAGCCGTAATGATAGCTTTTGATAACCGACAATCAAAGCTCCATCACCCTCCTAGAGTGCTCCTCTATGCAATCCTCTGGAGGAACAGACAGAGGAGAGGGAGGGGGTTAAGAGAAAGAGGTGACGGGAATCAATGTGTGGGTGGATGGGTGGGTGGAGGTGATTGAATGAAGAATGCTATGACTGAGGACAGGAGGGGATGAAGGTACCAAGGTTTTTGTTACCAATAAATGCAACAAGTAAAATGAGGCCTTGGGATTGACGTGTGTACACATGTTAAAATTGATAGCACTCTAAAGCCACTGTACATGGACACTTTGTGTTCCAATATCACCCTATGCACCCATTACAAAGTCAGAGACAAATGTGCACAGGACACACACAGGCACTTAGCCCTTACCTTGGGGGCGTGTATAATCACAAGGATTTATTGAATGGTAGTGGTTGCTCCTCACTCTATCAAGTCCTTCTTTATAGGCTCCATGATAAATGCGAGTGTTGTGATGGGTGAGAATGAGGGGCGGGGGGTCTACAACATGCAGGGTTGAACTGAAGCCACAGAATGAGCCCCAGTGCTGGACTGAGCTGGGCTGCCACCCTGTCTGATGAGCCCCCTGAAGCTGTAGGTGAGGATGAATGGGTGAATACCTTTCTCCTCACCTCTGAGAACTGAAAGAAAGAGCTCAAGTGTGATAGGGAAACTAAGACACAGGAGGATGATGCATGACAAGACTCAAGACTCAAGTAATAACCAAGTCAGAGCTTGTCTTTTTCATGATGGACCCTATGCTGCACTACAACTAACTGTACTGAGTACAGAAATTCTGCAGTGGTTTAAAATCTATTCAAGTAAAAGGCGTTATACAGTTTATCATGCCAGTAATATTAACTAGAGTGGAGATGGACTAAGTACTATGCTCCAGAGTACACATGTGAAGTATTTTAGGTGATCTTGTCATTGTTAAAGACTTTTGCTTTAGAAAATTCTGTTTTCTTGCTTTAAGTAGAAAGAACTGCATTTGCAAGTCATAATGCATCTTCAATTAGAAGATCTAGAAAGATTTAAATGGAAATAAAATGAATAAATAATACTGAATAAATAATTCAATAAGGATATGAATTTGTTAGTGGTTAGCTTTTTCTATAGCTGACCATTTACAAAGATTAAAAGAACAAACCTAACAAGTGTGTCTCAGGGGCAAAAGGTGAAGGGAACAGAGACTACTAAATGGATGAAAACAAATGGACAGACAGTTGATGAGAAAAGCAGAGGCAGCGGAGGTGGAACTGGTTAAATCAATCTTTCATTTCGTTTACACCAATATGCTGTGTGGTGATTGGGGTCAGAGTGACAGAGAGCATGACCACCCCCAGTCCTCCTCTACCTGTCTTAACACATATGAACTCATGCCCACACTCCATCTCTACTGTCAGACCAGCTTTGTTTTTTGTGCTCCTGGGTAAAATGCCTGTAGTCGGGGCTTACAAACATGAAGAACACGAGCCCTTATTTACCGATGGGGATGTAATCTCTGCAGCAGCAGTGGGAGGTTACCAAGGTGATTCTTCAACTTCAACATTCCCCAGATGGCCCGCGTGGCATCGTCATTTGTCGCCAAAAACCTGCATGTGTCACACTCATTTCAGGGTGTTGCCCAGAGTGTAAATCAAAGCGAGGCACTTGACTTTGTGAAACTGTTGCTGCATTTTTTGAGCCACCTACATATGAGACATATGAAATCTACATTAAGACCTTGCTATCGAAGTTGGAGAATACAGGAAGTAAATCACAGCCATTCTGACATTCCTGTCCTTTAGTTGAGAAAATGCAGAAATGTTCTTAGAGTTATACAACCCGACTGAATGAGAGCTTCCTGGAAGCCTAGCAAGGGAAATGGGACATCTATAATTCAGCAAAAGGATGGAGAAAATCTGTGACAAAAATTACAGCAGATAGACCATGAATAATTAAACGTGGAGAATAGAAACATTTAAAGACCTTGAAAAGCATTTTAGTTCAAATTTAAAAACAGCACACAAAAGGATCTTCCAAGCCTGAATAAACTATCTCTACTTATCATTCTCATGAGGTTTAAAAGCCTCAATGATACCTCAATGATAATTGTTCGTGAGGAGCTGAAGAGGCAAATCTAGTAGGAACTGGAAGACAACTTTTATGTGAGTGTCACAAGAGTATCGTTTGTGCACATCTGTTCTCAGACTGTCAGTTCTTTCATGTTGGGGGAATAGATGTAGTGATGAAGATGAGGGAAATAATAATAATGAAAAAGCTATAAAAGCAGAGTCTCCCTATCTTTCCTTTCCAACAGCAGTTATTTCAAGACATGTCCTTGAAAGGAACACAATTTGCCTTTCGTGGAGCCAGTATCATAGAACACAATTCGCTATTCTGCTTCCAACTGTCTGTGATAAAAAGACTTTTATTGTGGTCCTCCTATAACCTTCTTGCTCACCACAAACTCAATCTACCCTGTTTTCTCTGAGTGACAAAAGAACACAAATTCAATGGGCCTCAAACCAAGGCTTTTCATTCCCCTTGCAATAGACAATGTATAAATCCTATAGGTCAGCTGACTGCCAGCTTTTGTGGGTGACCAATGTTATCTAAGATGGTGAGGTGAAGTGGTTGTCTATTCATTTCTCAAGGCAACAATAGCATTACTAAGAAACGTCGAACCTAGCAAACAATATCCTTTTCTTTTAGACTCAGAGAGACAGATCTGCTCAATCTCAGTCTTACAAAGAAAGGCAACCATCATAAAGAGTTAAACCCTGCTCATGTAATTTCCCCTGCAGACATGCATGAAGCTGTAGATGGAAAAAATAGCAGTTATAGCTGACAGGTCATCAATCTCCTTTTATTAATAAAATTTTAAGGCTTGGTTAGACAAAATTGGCAAGGCGAAATACACTGACTCACTTAAGCGTGACTGGAAATAATGTAAGCTGATGGACTTAACCTGTTTATCAAGCTAACAATAGCATCCAAAACCTTGAAAATGACAGACCTATGAGGAAGCATGTTGTCACCTTGTATCTCCTTGTGTCCTTGGAGCATCCTTCCTGTTTTACTTCTTTCCTTATTTACCTGGACAGTTTCATTTACACAAGGATATAAACAATCAATTCTCCTCAAAAGAAAAGTCAGTCACACTCGAGCTCTCACAACATCTGGACCTTGGTGAGCCTCACTATTTGGATGCTCAAAAATTATAACTTAACCTGAGAATTTATCTGTGAATATGCTTCACAACCTTAAGAAAAAAATTCAACCCTGGAAGTTGATGAGCTTTTGGCCGATCACCCCTTCAGATATAAAATATCAGACTCTTTAGTTTGT
Source organism: Helostoma temminkii (assembly GCA_900302695.1). Lineage (NCBI taxonomy): Eukaryota > Metazoa > Chordata > Actinopteri > Anabantiformes > Helostomatidae > Helostoma > Helostoma temminkii. Next base: position 57,953 of record OMLM01020603.1, on the reverse strand, counting down.
CATCTGTGTGAACAGTGGTAAAGTACTGAGAATTAACTCTCTGCAAGTCAGGTCATTCCTGTCTATCAGCATGAATGGGTTAGACAATGTTAAAAAAAGGCACTGGAAATTATAATGTAGATTGCACTTTTCAAAGTCTTCTTTGACAGCTGAACAATGGCAAAAACTTTAAATTACCTAAATCAGTGTCATTTTTCATTACTTTGTACGTTCAAAAGACAAAATGATGAAAGAAATTTTTTTTCTGTAAATGGCCTTAACATATGTTAAATATACAGCTTACATACTTTATAAAACACATAAAAATAGCTTTTGTTGATTTGAGCCATCTTATTATTCTGTCTATATGTATGAGAGCAGCCTTTCCTTATTAAGCAACTTTAAACATTCATTTAATGGAAATTAGCAAAAAACAATGTTGTCAGCCATCAACCTTCTACATTCTACATTCTCCCTATTTACATCAATGAGGGGTCCAAAACATTAGAGACACCTCTTAACATAATGTACTCCACTGCCCACAATGCACTTAATAATGCACATGTAGTAGATTTCAGAGCTGGATTGCATTAGAATTTACAGGTGGTCATAATGTTATGCCTGATCGGTGTATGTGTTCACTGTTCAATTCCTTTTGCAGTTTTCACATTTTTACTTGATGTCACAGAAAACTCTTGTACTGCAAGATGAACAAGAGTTTCTGAGTTCACAGATATTTGACAACTTATTGTACCGTCTAAAACAAAAATAAACACAATTTTCTCATAGGACAAGAAAAGGACTAGGATAGAATTTTCACAGTGGGAAGGAGCACGCTGAAAATTATTACAACTCATTGGGGCAATATCCTGCTTGTTATTTTCCCTCATTGTTTGTTTTCATATAGCCAGACGCTGACTATATAGAACAAAACAGACCTGGACCTGGACAAATTAACCAAGATGCAAAATGCAAATGCCCAACCTTGGAGTGTGTGAACATAATTGCGCCACTCCTCCCTTCTCTCTACTGTTATAAACGAGTGTTTAAGCAAGGGCTGATCCCTGATTAACGCTGATTCCCTTGTGTTTAATATCACTCAGTGCAACAGAATGGCAAAGTAAAAACAAACAGATGAGACTACTCCCACGTGGTACCAGAGCGCAGATGGAGACAACTTATAGATGGAGATGTGGAGTTGGCAGAGGCTGTAGTCTGAGCAGGTGTTTGGACTCAGCATGGACATCATGTACTGCCATTTTGAAATCGCATGAGAGCCAGCAGGACAGTGAAGGCCACAGGGTGAAGATGCAGCGCGCAGGACTGACTGTTCGTCTAGCATGGAAACTAGTATAAAATTATCTCTTCTGCATCAGAAAAAAACTGTGGAAAAACATGCCATGTGCAGACCTCGCTCGGGCTCGATCGACTTTAACTGATTTCACATTCAAAATGCGTCTGTAATTTTCTTAACCCGAAGCAAATTATGAGCTGAAGATTAAAAAGCTCTGGTAAATACATTACCACACAAATCTGAGGTGCAACTCAGACTGAGGAGGAGCAGTTGTCTGAGGGTTGTCTATCTGCCTTCCTTCTGTAGTGTGGGCTGGAAATGGTTTCTCTGTATGAGACGGTCTCTCAGTAGTATTGCTAAAATGCAGAACACCCTGCTGTGATCCTAGGGCACCAACTGATAATATAGTGTCTTCCTTCAAGTAGCACTTGCCAAGCATGGAGGACTCTGAAGTGGTAAACAACTTCACACAGACACAACTTTCACACGGAAGAGGAGCACAGTTACCAAATGCTTTTCTCTTTTAGCTAAAAATGTTTGGCGAGTCATTTTGGCCAGCAGGAAAAGGAGAAAATAACAAATTGTAACAAGTTGCGAAATTTGACATTGTCGGTTCAAAGACAGGAGGCTATGCAAAAGTAAAAAGTTGTTTGAATCATTCTGCAAACCCTTGAAACCCACAAATAACCCCCTAAAGCAATCACAGAGCCTTGAATAAGACATTCTTTTGATGTTCTCGAGGAAAGTAATGGAAGTGCTTCATGGAAAAGAAAACCTTTCAAGGGTACCCCTTTCTTCTTCCTGCTTCTGAATTGAATTGGTGGTGTCCTTGCATTATACATTCCCCATTTTACAGAAGATTGAATTAAAACACCCTTTGTCATCAGAAACATTGCTCAGTTTGCGAAGTGACCAAGGCATGGCTAAGAATAATTATGAGACAGTGTTCTAAAGTGGCCACACATTTTCATTAGCACCTCCAGACAGAAGTGCAGGGAGACAGGGAGCAAGTCTCTAGGCCTGTCTGTATCAACATTGATGTATCGCACAGCCCTGTGAGTCTTAACCGTTCAATTAGGAGCTCTGCTGAGGCCCAGCCTGTCAGTGTGAAAGACCAGCACAGAGCCGGACAAGATCAAGAGCTGCTTCCTCAAACACACTTCAGTAGTCGGGGCCATCAATCTCCCTGACTGTGACCAGTGGGGCGGCCAAGGGGCAGGACCCCTGCAGGAGCTGGGCTTGGTTCAGAAGGCTGCACAGGTAGAGCCATTCATTCCTATCAGCCAGACTAAAAATGAATAAGCCCATGACCTTCACAGTAGGGAAAGGGGTTATACCCTGGGCAGGGAGGGGAGGAAAATCTCATTTTCATCAGCATTTCTCTGGACACCAAACAACATTAGACTGGGAAACTGCTGATGCTAGCTTTGTTTTGTTCCCCGAGTTGGCATCGTAGTACAGCATGGGAATTTAGCTGGTTAATGTTGTGAGAAGGGCAATTTGTACAATATCATCAAGCATTTACAAAGTGTTTAAGTACATGTTTAAATTTGAATGCCCACAGTATGGCAACAATATAATGATCCAAATTTAAGGTGCCATTCTGCTTCACACATGATATCAATCTGTGTTGCTTATGGATTAAGAAACTTGCAGGGCCTTGGAAATGAGAATTAAGCTGAATAAACAAGTAGTTATGAAGTTAACCATGTGGCAGAGCAGTTTCTAGCTCTACAATACTTCTGGAGCTACTATAAATCATTACAATTACTGTGACACACAGCTGTTCCAAAAAGCACAGGAAGTTTGAAGAGTTTACTTAAATGTATTATTATCACATTGCTTCACAGGTGTTAACAGCTTCCTATTACATTTAATACTTAAAAATATAAACAGCTCAAATTGCTAGAATACAATATTTAGAAAAGAGACAATTTATGTCTATATGCAAAGAATATTAATGAAGCTCTATAGGTGGAAACAATTAAAACACAGGGATTTCATCTATTGTAGAAAAATGATTAGCTAAACAGACTATATGTAATATATATGGGGCAATTGTGAACTGCAGTTAATTGCTTCACTGCATTATAGATTTAGATAAAACACAATAGAGCTTTTTTTTTAAATTGAGCCCTGCTTATTTACTGTATGCAAGGGGTTATTTGTAAAAATAGGAACTTTTTTTGATGTAAACTCAAACACGACAAGCCCGAGGCAAAAATAATAAGAATATTTAAAAACGGCTGAATTAATAGACAACTTGAACTGTTTGCCCACTCTTACTTGATAGATTTCAGCACCTCAGTCTCTATTTATTCAAGAGGGGTACCTTTATCCTCTGTTGTATCAGTGAACCTTGCTTTTTCAGCTGTTCCGTGAGCCATAACAGAGATATCATCTTTATTTCTAGATGGGAAGTACGGTACTACACAGTACTCTTTAAAACACACTTTAAACAGGTAACAGATTCTCCAGGAAGAGAAGTTCAATTAGGCCAATTATACATGTGCCAGCTCAGTGGCATGTCATTGTTGCCACCTAAGCGCAAAGAAAAATTTTTACAGTTGTGCCACTTGTGGGGAATTACTGTTACAATTTAAGATTTTTATAGCAGCTGCTTTTCTTTGAGTGGCATGGTGGCACAATAATTAGTACTCCCACTTCACAGCAAGAAAGCCTGTACAGCTGTAGGTTCACACCTGCTGGCTGGGTTGTAGAACGTGCCCAGGCCTTTCTGTGTGGAGTTTGCCTGTCCTCCCTGTGCTTGCTGTTTCCTCCAGTTCCAGGTGTGAATGGTTGTCTGTCTCTATATTCATATTACAGACATTACTGCCCAGTTTTTTTGTCAGATCATATCTTTTTTGATATTACTATTCATATGTTTGTAAGAGACAGCTCAGACTGACTGACGACACATGTATGCACATGTGCACGGAAGTTAGGCATTGAAAAAAGAACATGAATTCAAACAGCGGTCGTCAAGGACCACATATGAAAGTGCCCTCCTATCTGCCTTGAATAAATCCAATTTGTTTTGTTCACACTTCTTTGAATCATTTTTGGGCCCCTTCAGCATGCAATGTGAATGTAACCCTTGTTGTGGCCATGTGACAAACTGGCAATCTGTCCAGAATATACCCTGCTTCTCATCCAGTGTCAGCTGGTATAGGCTCTAGCACCTCCTGCAACCTTTAATAGGATAAATAGTGAAAATAATGGATGGATGTCTACATGTGTTGACTTAATAACCTAAGGCACAGGGATGTAGTACACTGCAGAATGACACTATAAACAACATAAAGCATTTTCCCCCCAAATTCCCAATGGTCCACTGTATTTAAGCACTGTATATATCTGGCCTCACCTGCACATTTGGTCCTGGCCCTCAGAGGTGGTCCAGGGGCTCCAGTGCCTCCCTCCAAAGGTCTGGTCAGCAGAACACTGATCTCATACTCTGTATCAGGGTCCAGGTGGCCGATTTTGTGTGTGGTCTTGTCTACAGGCTGCAGGTCATACATGGTGCCTGACACTGTGCGGTACTCCACCTCCCTGTCGATGATTGGGCCATCCCCGTTGATAGAGTTGGCGTTCAGCTGGATCCAAAGATACGTGGCTCCAACAGCAGTCAGCTGGGGTGGTGCAATAGGCACTGGGGGCTCTAGACGAAGCAAAAAGTTTTTTAATAGATGTTAGATAACTGCACTATGGTGGTGAAAGAGCAGAAAGTCTTCACAGTACAGAAAATAATTATGTATTTTTAACTAAATAGTATGAAATTTTCTCACAGAAAACTATGGATAAATGTACCAAGAAAACAAGGTGAGCAACATCAATTTGTTCTTTTAAACCATCATTTAAACTACATAAAATTTGCCTTGAAGCACATGAAGAATGTTTTCATGTGTTCCAGTAATGAAGGTACAGATTTAAGTAGTGCAACGTAACAATCAATAGTACCAGCTTGGTGAATGCAATATCTCATCATCAGTAGTACAATGACTGAGTAATCACACGCATTTTCAAAGTGACGGCATCTTCTAGCAGAGGTGTAAACGAAGTCACCCAGACCTCAGCAAAGGCTGCTCCCACAGAGTAACGTATTGATTTCAATCAGAGAACTTATATGGAAAAGCCTCTAGTAATTGAAAGCTACTATCATTGTCATCTCTCTTGTCTGCATCAAGAGCTGGTTTAATCTCTCAACTCATGGCTATTGTGGAATTTTGTAATTCTGTTTAAAGCTATTGATAGGAAAACCTAAAATAAAACTATATATAAAGAATGCTAAGTACAAGAAAATGTTTCTTACAAATAACTTTGTGCTATGTGTGAATATTGTCACAACCAATTAAAACGTTTTTCACAGTGAATGTTGCCCATTCGAATGTTGTGCCTAACATTAACAGAAAATAATCCAGGCTCCACTGATTTTTCTTTGCAAAAGAAAACCAATACAAAATAGCTGCACAGAAATGTTTTTAATTAATCTAAACTACAGATAAAGAGGCAGTGGTGTAACCTTATTCAAATGTGTCTTTGGCAGAAACATGTTGCAAAACATGTATAAAATAAGACATACAGAACACCCTGGCAGAAGTGAAAAGATGTTTGCATCTACAGGTTTTTAAATGCGACTCACCCTAACCTAACTGATCAGAGAACTTCAACATTTCTGCTTAATTAATAAGTTTGGCAGCGTTCTCTGTGGATAGTGTGTGGGAGAGTGTCGTAGACGGTAGAGGAGCATGGCAGAGAAGGCAGAGGGAAGACTGAGTGTCATGCTAGTGCTGGAGTAAATTACATTTTGTACAGTCCATCCATCCATCCATCCATCCATCAATGCATCCATTAACTACTTTTTCCTCTTACATGTTGCTGAGCTGCTGGAGCCAATCTCAGCTGTCATTGGGAGAGAGGCAGGGAACACCCTGGACAAGTCTCCAGTGTATCACCAGGCTGACATATCGAGACAGACAACCATTTCCACTGATGGGTAATTTAGAGTCAGCAGTTAACCTGACAACATGTCTTTGGACTATGGGAAAAACCCAGAGTACCCAAAGATAACCCACGCAAACACAGGGAGAACATGCCAGCTCCACACAGAAAGGCACCTGGCTGACTCGTGAATTAGAATCCAAGATTTTGTACAGTAGCTTTAAGTACATGTATCTATGCTTTATCCTACAAATGCACTTCTGCATCTTAAAAGTATGAATTATCACTATTATTACATAAATGTCAAAGTAAAAGCAGTATTATCAAAGTAGTATCACAGTAAAAGACTCATAATTGATAGTTTCAGCTTTTCTCCTCCACAATATTATAACCCATGTAGCAACTAATAAACTGCGTTGTTGATATCAAACTCTTACTTGCACATTCAGTGAAGCTAATAGTGTGATTAGGATTTCATGTGTGTCAAACTGTACACATACAATTGTGATTGCACTTTATTACTAGTACACAATTAAAACATTTATGTTATTTAAAAATAATAGGAAACCAAAGCGTTTGGCTTACAAATGAGAGAAATATTTTTGATGGCTGCACAAATATTTAATGAATATAAGGTTTTCTTCTCCTTAAGGAAAAGTATAACAATAAAAAATAAATATTTTTCTTGGGCCTCTTGAACCTTCAAAGCATCTGTTTGTATTTGTCGGAAAAATATTTTCAAGTTTTTCTTTTGCAATACAAGTTTTTCTATTTTGGACAAATGTGGTGTTCAGTGACAACCTTGAGGATGACCTTTTTCTCTGTTGTGTCACCAATATTTGTCTAATCTTGCTTAAACCTTGTGTTTTTTCTGGT
>OMLM01020603.1:21096-50843 GCA_900302695.1 Helostoma temminkii | reverse complement strand
AGAAGTTATTTCAATTGTGGGATATTTTCAGGATTCCAATATCATATTAAAGAGACAATGCAATAACATTTGAGGGGACATTAGTGGAAACTTCTGTCATCTGTAGGAACAGTTTTATACTTTTGTGTGCACTTTTTTCAAGTCAAAAAAAAAATATATATATATATCCATTTTCTAGTTCCCATTTAATTAAAGGGACAACCAAACAAGTCCATCTGCACTATCTCATTTAAATGACTTTCATGGTTCAAACCCCGTCTCTGGATGCAACCAAAAACCTGCCACTATCAACAAAGAGCCATGACCCACTGCTAGGTCATTGCTTAGGAATCTACCCTTGTCACGTACTACAATAGTTACACGTCCCAGAGGCTGTGGTGTGTAGCTCTAATGAGCACACATGTAACACAATAATGCCATTAGTCGCCTGGCTGCTTCTCATGGAGTTGTCATGGAGAGAGAGAAGTCTCCAGACACACTAGGAGCAGGCTGAGGTGTCCTACAGAGAATTGGAGGCTCTTCCTCAGCAGATGGTTACCCCACAGTGATCTCTGTCGCAGGTCCCTAAACTCCCACTAATCTAAGCTTCCAGCGCTGCTGTCAAACATCACCTAAAGCGAACCAGCTAATCCAGCAGGACTTCCAATGGACTTACACGCAGTGCAGCATTCTGCATGCTGGGGTCAGACAGGAGAATAAGGTTACCCAGAATGTGGGTTCAACCACAGGCTTGTTTTGATGGTATTTCATGGTCTGTTGTTATGTCTTAAAAGGGGTTTAACTGAGTTAAGTGCTCAGATTAATTTAAACAACAGAAAACCGCACAGACTCATGCTGTAGTATCGTCTCTAATATCATTAGAGCGTATTGAAAAATATTGCTATTGCAATTCTGTTTGACATTTGCAATATTTTAAAACATCACATGAGACTCAAATGTATAAAATGGGTTTTCATGTGTTGCTGCAAGAGAAAAGAGAACTTAGATTTTCTTTACATTGTTTGGCTTCATTATTCATGACAAAAGAAGATGTACAATTAAAAACCAGATGTAATTTATTCTATTGCAAAATTTTTATGTATTTATTAAAGAGCCAAATTAAAATAAAGAACCCTGCCAAAGAACTAATTAAAACTGAAAAATCTAAATAAAATAAGATGTTAAGTAGGTTAATAATAGCTTTATATTACCAGTTAACTCATTCTTTCATCTTCTTGTGATGGTGGGAAACAAGTGACCTTCAAAACATGACAAAGTTTTTTAGCTGCTCATCATTATCATCTCATGTCCACAGGTTGAAAAACATGGCAACACAAAACTCAAGCAGCTGATATCCCATCAAAGCATATTTTCATACTTTATCCAATTCTAGGGTCTAAGGACAGAGGGTATCATTATGGTACAGAATGTTAATCCTACTGAGGCAATTTGTGATGTTGATTTGATTTACTATATTAATCAATTTACTTTCATGCACATTTAAAGCAACTTGAATTGTCATTGTGGATACCATGCCTATAAAAAGTATTCAAACCCCTGGATATTTTACCCGTTTATTGACATTATAAATAAACAAAAGGTGAAATCAGTGTTTGCATTAATATTCACCCTCTTTAAAATTACTGACCTAAACCAACAGAGGTCCAGATATTCGGTGCTAGTAGTCATATAATTAGTGAAATGGGGATCGAGTCAGTGAATGTGTCTCAAGTCACTGCAGTATAAAGACACTTGTGTCTGGAAGGTCCGGTCACTGGTTAATCAGTATTCCTGGCTACCATTACACCATGAAGACAAAAGAACACTCCAGGCAACTCAGAGAACAGGTAATTGAAAAGCATAAGTCAGGGGATGGATACAAAAAAATCTCCAAGGCACTGAACATCCCCCGGAGTTCAGTGAAATCCATCATCAAGAAATGGAAGGAATATGGCACATGTCTAAATCTGCCTAGAACAGGCCGTCCACACAAACTGAGTGACCGTGTGAGCAGAAGACTAGTTTGAGAGGCCACTAACACACCAGTGACTACTCTAAGGTAGTTACAAGCTTCAGCAACTGAGACGGGAGAAACTGTGCATACACCATCAGTTGCTTTATGTGAGAGTTTTGCAATAGAATAAATTACATCTGGTTTTCTCGACAGCCGGCGTTGAAAGGCTTGTTAAGGTAGAGTGTAGGATAAATGCGGCAAAATATAGGACAATCCTGGAAGACAACCTTTGTCAGTCGGCAAGACAGCTACAGCTTGGAAGAAGATTTGTTTTCCAGCAAGACAATGACCCAAAGCATACAGCAAAGCTACACAGAAATGGTTTACTGACAACAAGGTGAATGTTCTGGAGTGGCCAAGTCAAAGCCCAGACCTCAATCCAATAGAGAATTTGTGGATGGACTTGATAAGGGCTGTTCACGCCCAATCCCCACGCAACCTGACACAGCATAAACAGTTTTGCAAAGAAGAATGGCATAAACTTTGAGTGTCCAGATGTGCAAGCCTAATTGAGACCTATCCACAGAGACTCTGTGCTGTGATTGCAGCTAAATGTGCATCTACTAATTACTGACCTAAAGGGGGTGAATATTATTGCAAACACTGATTTCACCTTTTTTATTTTTATTTTATTGACATTACTTTGTAAAAACCTGTTTTCACTTTGACATTAATGATGTATTTTTCTGAAACTTTTTCTGAAGTCTCCAACTTATATTGACCACGATAGATTTCTAAAGTCAATAAAATGTTAAAAATATCTAAGGGGGTGAATACTTTTTATAGGCACTGTATATGCATATACACAAATGTCTGCAATATCAAGCAATAGCTCTGCAGTCATGCAATGAAACTTTATTCTCTATACAGAACAGTTTTTTTTACACACTGCAATACTTGTCTGCCCTAGCTGCCACTATTCCATTCTTACTGTTATAATAAACTAACCGACATGAAGTATTTAGCATAACTTTTAAAATTTTGCTGCTTCACAAAAGCAACAGCAGCTTATGGTGATGAAATAATTCCTGTAGGTACAGTAATCCTCTGTTCAACAGCCATAGCAGACACACTGAAAACAACTGATTACCAGGGTGAAATACACTCAAGTGCTGGAACACTTCAGGATATTAACAAGTAAAGTACCACTGTTTAAGTGAGGCAGCTTCACAGAACTCGAGCTGTAGAAAAGGCTCTGAACTGAACTCCATACTGGCTGGAGATGGACGCCAGTGTGGATATAAAAGAGGCGGCCATACGTGGGGGTCAGCGAGCAGCTGTTGTCATGATGTTGACCAGATAGGCAAACGCGATGGTGACAGCTGCGTCCTCCTCTACCACAGCACCTGCCTGCTTGCCAAAATGCAATCACGCAAATGCACACTTGTGCACAATAATAACACACACACTGGTGTGCGTGGACCCAATACTACACAGTGAACACAACGGCAGTGTATGTTTTTTAATCAAGAGATTAATCTTTTAGTCTAAAAATGCCATCAAAACTTCCTACTTGACAGTGCTTGACTAAAACCCATTAATCTTCACTTTACATTGATATAAAGAAACAGCAAAACCTCATATTTTATAAGGTGGAACCAGCAATCTTTGGCATTTCTGCCACTTAAATTATTAATTGGTTCTCAAACTGTCAATTCATTCCCTTCACACTGACTAATCAATTACTTGACTAATGATTTTAATACCACAAAACATACACAAGTGCAGGCACACACACACACACACACACACACACACACACACACCTCACTAAACTTGTGAGGACTATCATTCACATAATGCATTTCCTAGACCCTCACTCTAACCCCCAACCATCACAACTAAAAGCCTTCCCCTAACCCTAAAACCTAGTCTTAGTCCTCAAAACGTTCTTTAAATGTGTGAGGACCAGTTAAAATGTCCTCACAACAAAGCTTTGTGCACAGACACACACACAGACACTTTGCCACCCATTTGCCATTCACAACAGAGAGAACAATATTAAGAACTGCCACTCTACTCTGTTGTTAGATTAGTTAGACTTGACTGCTTATAACTCCTTCTTTCATTTCCCTGTTACATCCAGTGAGCCTCTCTTGTTAAGAAGCAAGAGGTCCTCATTAAGTTGTGTGCTCTTCTAATTGGACTGCTCCGAGTAAAGAATTGACCCTACGCCTGATATGAGAAGAGGTGGCCACAGGAAAATGATGAGCTTGACTGGCTGGCCTTCGATTTTTGGCGGCTATTCTCATTAGTGCTGACACGACCGCGCCTCAGCAGCCTTGAGTTGGTAGCATGGCCCAGAATAATACAATGAAGCTGAGCGGGCGCTTTAACGGTTCCAGGTGATTCTAACCAGGCCAAGAAAAGAGCCAGCACTTGGACAGGGAGTAATTATCCCTCTTTCAGAACCACTGGTTGCACTAGAGGAGAGGCGATCACAAGGAGGCACAGGAAAGACGCTGAACTGGGCCAATTCATACGGCACTAGGGAAATGCATGCAGGGGGCTTCCACATAGGCACATAAATCTGACTGAGTCCTGGCATGATAAGCAGAAATGATTATCTGGAATAATCAAGCATTCACTCTACTCATGTTGAAAAAAAGGCAGTGTATGGTAATGAGGTATGTGGAGAGAACCGTTGTGAAACTGTAGCAGGCTCATAATCCACAGAATGGCTCCATGGCCACTCCTCCAAAAAAGAGTCACGGATGCAGTGAATACACATTTAAGGAGGATTTACGACTCAGGCACATTGCTAGGAGGGTTAAGCACTTGTTTTATGAGTGGTACGATAAGAGAAGATATCAGCTTTTTATGTATGACACTTACAACCGTGAAAATGCCTCTTTTCTTCCTCTCAGGAGTTGGCTCATGCCAGAGTCGTTGAGGTGTGAAATCTCTGCAGAATTTAAAGTGGGATGCATTACAAGATTCGATAAATGCCTAAATCTGGTAAATTGGTGCATTTTAAATATTTATGACAAAAGCACTTTGCACTAAACTGGTTTGTCTTGTGTAAAAATATATCTAGTAACACACTGAAAACAGCAATCAGCAAAAATATTGCTGTCTAGCAAGTATGCGTGTAAGTGTAAGTATGTACGAGTTATTGTGTTTCTGAATTTATGCACAAGTGCGGTTTTGAGTGCCTTCAGTGTGTCAGTAAATTTTCCTTGAGTACACCACTGAAACCCACTGATACACTTGGGTAGAGAGACTTTATCTCCCTCTTCACTCTACTATGTCTGGTCCCGGCCATTCTCGCATGATTGACAGACCTCGATCTGGACAGCCAGGATTAAACCTATCAATCACATAAAGCTTGGAGACAAAAAAAAAAAAAAAGAAAGGAAAAAAAATCGGGGCAGTAAATTCAATTGAGAGCACAGGGAGAAAATTGAGGTGAAGAAATATAGAAGGCCATTACCGGGCTACGGTGCTGTAGGAAAGTGAGGCCTTGCAGGATTTTGTTTCAGATGACTCCATAAATTCATATCAAATGACTTCAGAAGTGAAATATCAGTGAGGTTACTGTAAACCTGGTGCCTCTTGCCTTTGTGATCTTTTAGGTGAAATTCTTCTTGGCCAAGGACAGCCTTTACCGCGGAAGTATTAAAGTCCTCTGGATAACAAATCAACATAATAAAGCTAGTATTTTTAGTATTGCCTTAGAGGACTTTTTCATCTACAAACATGCAGCATTTCCTGTTTATCTTCCGTTGACTTTGCTGCATGCATGGAGGTCATGAGGATGGAAAACATTCCTGCTGTTTCTGCAGTGTTCATTCAAATAGGATGTTTGTGTTTTTCCTTTGCTTTAGGACCAATACTCACGTTTTATGGTTAGCTCCCCATAATTGGACACTCCAACCCCTTTGTCAGAGTGGACAATGCAGCGGTAGCGGCCTGAGTCGCCCTTGGTTGTGTTTTCCACATCGAAAGTACCTATGAAGCGCCGGTTGTTCCAAGGTTTAGTGGCTTTCATAGGGGCCTCCCGTCCACCAATCCCCTGTTTGGAAACGAGACAAACACACAAGTGAGCCTCCAAAATGGAAAGGTTTAATAAGCAAAGTGGCTTAACCTTGTGTGTTTCAGAAACTCTGTGTGAGCGTACTGTTCTTGTGCGTGTTTGTGTCCTATCATTCCCATCGGTGGCTGATAGTAGGAATACATTTATCACACAGGAATGCACGCACACACACAAACACGCAGTGGGCTCTCCCCAGCTGTCACCCCTCACAGTAGGCAGATGGGGGACATTTGTTCATTAGAAATATTTCTTCATTACTGTCATCGGGGGAGTTCACTTAATGTTTGTTTTCCAGCTCCTGTGCTAATGAGGACATGTTTGTTAAAATGATGGAGTACCTGGCAGAGGACCTTTACCCAGCGTCATGCACCCACTGATCACATGTGTGACAGTGTGCTTAGCAGCAGAGCCGGCAGGGTTATGTCTGCCAGATGCACTACCTTCGCTGCTCAGAACAAGGTCAATTCAAGACTGCTGTGCAGCTCAGTTGTGCCAGATATAGTACACAGTACCCACAGAGCCAGCATCTATATAGGTTAAGACCATACTGCAGTGGTTTGAAACACTGCTTCCTACATGCCACTGAAAATCTGATGAGCAGGTGAAATCTGCCCTGACAAGGGCACAGTAAAACAGTACATTTTTTAGCCTCCCTTTGTCACATGATGCTGGCCCAAAGTGGAGAAATTATGATTTTAACGATACAATTTGTGTGTTAGACAGTAAAGTCTTACATACAGCAAAGAAAAAAGCTGTATGCTGCACTCCAAAGCCTGACACTTGCAAAAACTTTCTCCCACTTACACAGCTTTTTATCTTATCATATGATCATATGAATGAAAGCATTACCCTGAACCCTAAGCTTGTTTAAACAGGCGGCAATATCTTAACTTCTTCTCCCTTACATTACTGTCTATTATTTTATTGTCTCAGAAAAAGTGTATAAGTGTGTTTGCATCAAAGCATTTCATGACATTTAACCCATAGTAAGGTTGGTTTGTATGGTTCTGTCGACCTGTCAATTATTTCTTGACATACAGCTTCTTAAACTTTGCAAACTTATTTAGAAGTATGGTTAAACTTAAGAACTACTTGAAATCTTGTTATATATAATTAAATAAAGACCTGGAATCCAATCAGAAGTAAGCACTATTCTTTATTTACTAAACCACTGACAGTCAGTTGTTAGAGAGCTTATGTATGTGGAGTATGTACAACATTAAAAACATAAGGAGCAATAGTACTTCCAAAATCTGAAGAATACTGTGGTCCGTTTGTTTGGACAAATTAATTTCCACAGGGCTCCGATCTGAAGCTGATTCAACACCCTGATCTTGTCTCTGATACAGCATTTAAAGAAAGGGGGAGAAAAGAACCCTCACCTGAAGCCAGAGGCGGAAGTTGTCCCTCTTGCGTCCATTGACAGTGCAGTGAAAAGATGCAGTCTGTCCAGCATTGACCTCAACTCCTTTTATAGTGAGGAAGTGAGGTGTGTTCACTGTAAAAAAAAGGAAACATTTAATCAGCAAAGGAGTTGACTGTAGAGCGACTGCATGCTGACATGTAGAGGTACAACTTCCATACAATGGGTTTGTACCACCAGAAAAGGGGCAAGAGGAGGAATAACAGTTCCTGTTAGATTTTTATGTAACATTAGAGAACTCAAAGTAGCTTTAAATATATCCTGCTTTACTTCACTAGTCAATACCAAACATGCATAAATCTTTAAAACAAGTCACTAGAGACTGATGTTGTACCCAACAGAAGCCCGATTTCAGCTGTTTCTTAACTGCATCCTTTTGGTGATTGAGGGGAATTTTCCGAAAGCATTATTCTCTTTTCCGACTGTGCTCATTATCAGTATGCTTACAGACTGGGAGTAGTCCACAGAAAGTAACTTATGTAGAACATTTTTGATTAGTACCGCTATTCTACATAGAAAAATAGGGCAATTCAGTGGAGCGACCTTGATTCGAAACATAACCAAATCTCTAAAGACTTGGCAAAAGCTAATTCTATCACTTTCATCATCAAGGCTTTCACTTCTACTTAATATTTCATAACCTCAACTTACCTCTCTTTTTTATAACTTTGTCCTGTCAATCTATCCACTGCCAAAAAAAGACAAATCTGTTTTTTATCATCGCCAATGTCTTCTTTAATGACTGAAGGAGACGCAGACCACCCAGTGGCATAATCACACCTTTGTTCTGGATATTCCACATGGTTGTATAAATAGATAATGAACTGGCTGTGCTCCACTGATGAGTCACTCTGATCACTTTGCTTATCACTCAAAGAAACCCAGTTGCCACTTAGTGGGTTATTGATCCACCCGCACTTTAAACATTGATCATGTTGCGAGGTGTCCTTGATTTACTAAAATACATCTATATGCAACACCTAACGCTATATAAGTCAATTTTATTGATGTAACATTTGTAGGAATTCAAATGGTTACCAGGTCATTAGAGCCTAACAATCAGAGCTTGAAACTTCGGGCAATAAGAAGTATAAATCAATTTATAGAAACCCATGTGGTATTGATTTATACTTAGACTGAAGCATGTAAAAACCTCTTAATATAAACTGAAGGAGTGTCATATGGTCTTACGTGACGTGATGAATCCAAGCAAACTCTTATCCTTGTACACACGAAAAAGTAGCGTATCTCAAAATTCAAGCACAAAATTTTAAAATATGATAATGATTACATGTCGATTAGCTCTGCATTGCATTCTGAAGTGCCCATACTTATATTCAGCAAATGCAGGAGAATACTGAGCATCTGAGTGATGAGATGTCTTACAGAATATCCTTAAGGGTGGAGAAAAAAACAGCAGAATCCAACACAGGCTGCAGCAGCATACTGCACAGTGTTATTTGTTTTTCATCCCCTTTTCTCAGTATTTTTCCCATCTTTCAATTGACAGATTTAACGCAGCCACTCCAACATTATGTCCTGAGCACACTTCAGCATGCCAACTGTATGCTCATAAATCTTCAGAGAGCTCTGAGGAGGAAGGTTTACACTTTGGATTTACTGTATCCTCCTCTTTGAAGGACTTTTGTTTGACTGGGAGAATAACGATACAGGTATTTGGGGGGATGCCATAGAGACGACAATGACTCTTTGATGATATTCTTTTATGGTGAAGGTAAAAAGGACTTACTGCACTGGTGGCCTTGGACCACGACGTCTTTGATGGCCAGCAAGCCACGCTGCCCTGAGGTTACGGCTTCAAACACAATCTGAGGAGGACAGAGGAGACTCATAACACTAGTGATAAATGGGCACATGTCTTCAAATGGCATTTGAGTGAGGCGACCCCTGTGTGCAGAGAAGTCCAGCTCCTGCAAATATGATCTGCAGCTGGTTGCACAGCTGCGGGCCACTCACATTATTTCCACAATATGTCACAGCTGATAGGTGTTATGACATGCAAGTGTTAAATTAGGTTTGAGCCTTGAGATGATTAGAACACAGTTTGTGACAAATGTTTAATGTATAGGCGGGCCAGACACCTTAATATCTAAACAATGTTTAAAGGGTCAATACACACTTTCCACACCGATGCGTATATGAAATCTTGTGTATACAATAATGTCATCATGTTATAATAATGTGAAATACTTCATAATAACTTGTTTTAAGCTAGTCATGTAGTAATGTGGGTAGCACTATAACAAGGTAAAAAATCTCTTATCTGCTAAAAGCTTAAGTCCATTTCTCTAGTTGGTTGCTAGGAAACATCTGTTGCAAGATCAAATCAAAAGGAATTCACTGTTTTTTTTTCTCTGTGTTTTTACATCAATATGTACAATACAAATTAGTGGATACAGGTGGAATGAGCACAGTCACAGAACGAGAATGAACAAATGATTGACAACATAAATAATATGAGGGGGATGATAGACATAGGCATAGAGAAGTACTATAAATGCACAGAGAACTTTATTAAAAGTTTAAACTTTAAAATAACAATAACTGAGACATTAAGTGAAGCATATTCTTGCCTTTTTTTAAGTAAGTAATTTTGTTTAAGTTTAAGTAATTCATATACATGTGTGAACGTAATATCAAGCCATTTTTTATTAGGTTATTTAAATCTGAGAATTTCATTGCAATTTCTCACTGTAGAAGAAGATGTCAGAACATTTACACTTGTCATATCTGAGATTTTGAGGGACACCATTCACATCAATCCACAGCTGTAAAGTAAAAAAAATAATGTTCGATTTTACTTAAATTTTCATTTAAGAACAGTTGTTGCCAGTGGCTCCTGATTACTTTAACATTTTAGCTGAAATTTTTTTCAAAGAAATAAGCCTGTTAAACTGTGGATGGAAATCTTAAGGAATAATATTTGAAACCTGAAAAGCAAAGCAAAAATCTATTTGCATGGTTATATGCAGCTTGTGGTAAGTGTGTATATTTTATTATGTATAGTGAGTAAACCATTAATTTAAAAAAGTCTGTGACAAGTGACTGCGGTTGCATTTCACAGTTGTTCTGGTGTAGTGTTACTTGTTTGACAAGTTAGTTGCTATCTCTGAAACAAGAAATCTGAAATCAAGTACAACTGTGCTGTGCAGGACAAACATAACCCTATTTTAAGAGACAAGTTCTCCTCTTAAACAAATGGTCCTAAGCTCTGACAGAGGGTGTGTCTCAGTAGAATGTGAGTTATGTACTCCATGGTCTACAGTGTGATAAAAAGGGAAACTGAATGCCAGTCCCTTCCAAAGCCCAGGGTGTGGTGCAGAGACCCATTACACCGCACACGCTGCAGCTACACATGTTTTGCATGCCATTATTCCCTAAATATAAGCATAAATCTGCCCATATATCTGCCCATATATCAAGCTGTAGCTTGACTGCACACACTTGCATTTCTGAGATTTCCTTTTGTAGCATAAGCATGTGGAGGCGGGGATAGTTACCATTGTCATCTGGGAGGAAGGATGCCTTCAGATAAGGCTGTCTAATTATAAATTTCTTTTTTTGTCTCATGAAATATGAAAGTGAATGTCTTGGGTGCCAATTATGGCCTCATTACAGGCTAATTTAAAGGAAATTAAAAGGCCAACCACTCCATATATCGCCACCAGACAAATGAACTGGCCCCCACACTCTAATTGAAATCCTTTGTTTGTGCAACAGACATCAGTCAGCCTGCCTAATAGCTGTGATATAATTGATTCCAACATCAATGATAGTGCAGTGCATAATTGGGCCTGACCCACAGAGTGAAAATATTCACATGGGACAAAAGCTGTTGATGTCACAGCAGAGTTCACCATTCTCATTTGTCAGTGAGCCAGTGAACCCAACATTCAATGTCTACACCACCAGACTGGCTGCCCCTAAGGGACTTGGCTAAATACTATATTACAGCAGAATTGATGAGCTCCGCCATAGGCTTTACTGTATAGAAGTCAAAATAGATGAGGACATTTGGGTTTTTCTTCATCACTGGTGCATATCATGATAAATTATGGATTTTTATCATGTGCACAAAAGACAAATTTTAACCACGTTGTTCAAGACATTTATAAATTATGTATCATATCACTACATTTGTGTAGTAAATTATCACTGTTAGTGAAAATTATAGTGTTTTATACAGTGTTCTGCAGTTTTGAAGTGCATGACAATCTAAATTAAAAGTTTTAGGGATGACCTGACAGAAGAGTAATTATGGTAGTCTGAAAGAATCAGAAATGACTCAAGGCCTTACCAGTAATTAAAAAATAATTTCCAAGTATCAGGTGGCTTCCCTTTGACAATTGCGTAGGTTACTATGCAATTAAAGATACCTATAATTAGTGTTGTTAATTAGTGACAATTTCAAGCATTGGTCTCTCTGTTTTTGACAGAATGGTGCTCAGATCATTAGCACTGTTGCATTTACCCATGTTTCCTGTTTTCCCTGGAACCATTACATACAGACTCAGACCTTCCACTGGGGTTTGAAAGGCAAGAGAAGTTGGGAGTTTCCCTGAAAACACTGGAGAGCACAATACATCATTTTGGGTCTACATGCTCACCCAATGTGTATGTCCTTTGCTGAAATACACAACAAATAAATATTAAGAATTGTGTGGATTATGTGAATTACTTGGAATTCAAAAACCACATGCATATGTATAATTTATATTGTATATATGTATTAATTTATATTAATTTCAAAAGAGGCATTGACAGTGAGCACTTCAGCCACAAATGTCTGCACATAGTATGAATCCAAACACAACAAACTGCTCCTGTACTGCAGGCAAACATCTCTGATCTTTAACAATCCTGAGTCAATATGAAAACATGTGACCAGACTGACTTTGCATCATTATGTCTCTCAAGGGTTACCATCCTGTCAACATCAAGAATTGACCAATAATGGTAGCTGTAGCACATTCTCTTCTTCTCAGCTGTTGCCTTCCCCCTGTTTCTGCCTTTCTTTTGTCCATACGTGTCTCATTAAACCTCCTATCTTGCATCCAGGAGTGAGAAGCTCAGCGGTGTCTCTTGTTAACCAAGTTATCAGGGTAGCTGTGATGAGCAGGCAGGAGGACTCCCCTCAGCTCTGCTATGGAGCAGCGCTGCCAGGTCATAATGAAATAATTCACCAAAGGGCTGTCTCCCATTGGGAGGTTAAGGGGTCTCTCTGCATCAATTAACATTTGGTGGACTCGTGGAACAAGCCAGACGAAGACTAATAGCAAGGCAAGTGTGAAATCACCTTGCCTCGGCCAGCAGTCATGTGCATTGGTAAGTGAAAATGAGTTTTTAGAATTGGAAAAAGAGAACTGGCTCAGATGGAAAGGAGAGAGAACATATTACCATGGATACCACAGTAGCCCCAGAAATCAATAACCTTAGGTGTTTTGAATGGGCTATTGTGCAATTGTTTGGACCTTCTCAAATAATAAATTTGTCTTGCTCCACCCATTGAACATGCTTTAATGACTTTGGCGTGCCTATTAAAGCTGCTTACAATGAGCAACCTAGTTTTGTGATAAGACATTATGCTAAAGAGAGCTGGATTTAAACCATGTTTCCTCACCTGGTAGAAGTTGGGCCAGTAGGTGCTGACGGCCAGCTCTACTTGTGACCAGGAGCGAGTGGCTGGACCTGACACATTCCAAACAGGCATCCCCATGGGACTGTTGTTTTCTTTTATGTAGACATTTAGGTGACCTGGGTGGCTGTTGTCTCTGCCTCCTATATAGTAGTGGAAGATAACGCAGTGGGTGTCATTCTCCTTCAGCTGGGGTGTTAGCAGTAAGGCCTTCTGTCCTGCAAAGCGCCCTGATGTGTTCACCATCATAAAGGCAGAACCTGCAATAAATACAAGAATTTTATGTCATGAGCTGAGTGCATCTTAACAAAATCACCAGTTCAAATAATATCATGTAATTTTCCATTCTTAGTCAAGACAGACAGAAATACCAGTTGTAGGCCGAGACAGATCATCCTCTCATTTTTAGATTCGCACTCTTCAGAGTACAGTAAGCAGGTCAAGAACCCTGGAGTCATTCTTGATGCTAATCTCAGCTTTGAAACATACCAACTAGGAAAGCTTTCCACCACTTACAGAACATATCCACAGTTAGAGGTTAAATATCTCACCTAACTCTGGTCAATGCTTTCAACCCCGGTAGACTGGATTATTGAATGCTCATTTTGCTGGATACCAAAACAGACTATTTCAAGGCTACAACCCATTCAAGCTGCAGCAGCCAGATTCTTTACACAAACACCTAAATATGAACATATTACAATGGATCTTAAATTTCTTCATTTCTTAACGGCTCACACTAACCAGCTCACCATGACAAAGGATTTGATCCAGTAGTCTAGGGATAGATGTTGCTGGTGTTATTGTAGAGCAGTTTGTAAACCCCACTGTGACATTTTGTGTTAATTTTAATTGATTTGGTCCTACAGTATTGTCCTTCAGTATTGTCCTACTGTATTGTCCTACTGTCAGTTTGCTTTCATGCAGATGTGAAGCCCTTTGAATTTCCACTAAAACAAACTACAATTAAAACTCAACACTGTGCACAGCTCTAAAATGTCAACACTAAGGTAGACTTCAATAAAAAAGTCAAGTAATATATCATAACCAGATTATTGAGCAATTTCTTAAACATTGTCTTGAAGAATAGTTCTGGCTTATTACAATTTGGGGTTTTGTACATACTTTTTCTGAATAACCAGACAGTGCAATTATACCTGTCTGAAGTTTAACATATTTAGTTAGGGGAGAAAATAAAAGTTATTCATATTTCAAAACAGACCCTGTACTACAGTGCGATGTCTGATAAATATACTAAATTACCTCAGATCTGCCACAAATTTGTCATAAAGGCAGTTGAAAAACGGCTACAATAATAACTGCATTTGCATCTGTTGGATGCTCTTATCTTTGAAGGCAGCCTGTTATTAACAGAGCACAAAGATCTCCCTGACAAAGAATCAGATTATTACTAGCTCTCAGGTTTAACTCTAACTAAATAAAAGGCATAATCATACCAGAGTATGCAGAAAGCATGTAAATGACTGCACTGAGACCTTTGTTATCAATGCTGAGAATTGTAGCATGTGCCACTTAGTGAGAAAATGCTCTTATTTTGGATTGATAGAAACTCTATAATCATTATAATTCATCAAAATTCAAAGATGGAGGAAGACTGATCCGAAAAATGCTGGATACTTGAGCAGAGAAGGGAAATGATGAAAAATCAATAAGTTAAAATCTATTTGCCAAGCAAGCCCCATTTAGATTTTATCGCTTTGGTTCAATATTAAAGGTTAATCTAATTCTCTCCCCTCTTGCCAATAAAACGCAAGTGAGAATTATTATATTGGCAAACTTTCAAGGAGATGCAGAGCACATTCTATTTGTCATCATCCTATTTAGTTTGGCTTGGTAATGAGATGGCACAAATCATAACAGCATTTGAGACACAGCCAAAAGAGACTCGGTTTATGTTGAAATATATTTTTTTTTTTTGGTGTGGTAATGATTTGAAAGCACATTTTTTACACAACCTGTAAGTAAAAAGCTCCGCTCTCCTGCATATGAGGCAGAGCTGAACCACAGTGGATCTTTTTCATTAATTTTAGCATCTGTGATTCACTCAGATATGGTGTTAAAAAGGGTGAATAACGTCAACGAAATCAACAGGCTTGCTGCTTGAGTGTGTCAGCCAAACAGCCTCTCACAAAACCCTATTTGTTCCATCAATGACTCGAGCTTGCCCACTTGTCTTGTTGTGCTGCACTTGCAACGCTCACCAATTCCATCTGTCTCCAGCTTCAGATAACGAGTGGGGGTTCTGTCATGTTTAAACAATGAAACGGGAGGAGAGGGAGCAGAGGAGGAGGAGGAGCAGTGCGTTGTGATGACACAGAGTCAGCCTCCTCGGCTTTGTTTGTCAGGTATTAGCAAGTTGTTGTTTTAAAGGATCTTAACACATTTTGCATCATATCTTAGGAGGTGCTGTATTTAACTTATTGGTTTGTGTTCGCTGAAACCGTGAACACAAGCCAATGAAACCATTTTGGAATTGGAAATGAAATTCAACATCTGTGGACCACTGTTTGGGCTACAAAGTGCACTCTATATTACTAACTATACAATCAAGCCTTCTGGATGGAGGATTAAGTCCAGTTGCTACTGAACAGAACCTTTAGGATAACCATGACCTGGATGACTGAGAATCTTTACAGACTACTAACCACTGAGACTTAATTGTCTCTAACCAAGTCTCAATGACCAGGAAAAAAATAACCAGATGTTATACACATGTGAAAGTTATATGACACATTTACACAATAAGAATTTACAGACTCAAATAAAGAGTAATTCACTGCACACAAGAAATAAGCAGAACAATTTTTGAGAGTGTGAAAATATTCACCATATGGTGGACAGAAAAATTCATGGTATGTACCACATATAATGCATCTGTGGTATGTACCACAGATGCATTATATGAACTGGATACCAGATTCAAAAATAGCACACAGTCCCTTCTAAGCGAAAACAGCTTTTCCTAACCCTAACCCTTTATAAATCAGAATAGAAGAAATAATAATGCACTAATATGAGTGGCCTCTGGAAAAGATGGCAATGAGAAAATCCACTCGGGTCATATCACAATGCAATGCTTCATATTTCATATGTGGAAAAATTTACAATTACATTTAGCCATTTGGTAGATGCTTTCATTCAAAGGTAGATGAGGTTAAAAACCAAGCAAGGTCACACATAGTGCATCGTGCAAAGGACAGTTTTTTAAATGTTTTGATTGAGGTAGCTGAGCATGCAGGTTTTATTAGCTCATTCCACGGTAGAATTGTAGACCTGAATGACCATGTTATGGTAGAAAGGTACAGTCGAGTTTATTACTCTATAGGCAGGGGTCAGAGCTTTGAATCTGATGTTAACAGCCACTGGAAGCCAGTGTAATGAGATGAGCGCTGAAGTCACATGCTGGAAGTCCTGTTAGTAGGACGTTGTAGTAGTCAAGGCGGGATATGACTAACTCCTGCACAAGGAGTTGAGTAGCATATTTCAAAATGTAGGGTGTGATCTTTCTGACATTGTAGAGGGTGTCTCTGCATGTCCAGTAGATGGAGGAGATGCAATCAGAAAAATTACTGATAAATGACTCTGTAGTTGACAGTGACAACAAAATGAGTAAGTGTCTGAAATTTCAATTTACTGTTCCCTACTGAGTAAATCATTGAGTGTCTATTAAATAAGAAGTTGTGAGTACACTACTGTACGTCACATGTGCAGTAATTTCTACTAACAATCCCACAATGCACTACTCCTCGTTTTAGAGATACGAAAATTACTGTTGCACGGCTCAAACTGTTATTAACGATGACACAATATAACGATGATTAGCAAGTGTGTGAAATCTGATTTTACTGAATGTACATTAATAAGGGGGTAGTGAATGAGTGAACAGTGAGTTCGAATGTGGTTCTTGTCAGTGAATGGAGGCTGTTCAGTTGTCATGGTGATATCTTGGTTGTCATCACCATAACCATCTCCATGACAACTGAGAAGGTTCCAGCATCTCATACTATCACATGATAACAACTGAGATTTCACCATGACAACTGAGCAAACTTCATTTGATGAAGAATAAATTTCAAAACGTGTGACTGCTTTTTGTGTTTTCACTGTAATTTAGTTTCAGTGTCTTTGTTTCACTATAAGTGAGTTGACTGTTAATGTTATTAGTCATTTCTCAATTTGTTTACTATAAAATAACGCACCTTTTCAAGTTGTGATTAACTATTTATAATTGTGGTGTTCCTGTGTTATAGATTTTCCCACATAGCGTGATCCCTCTGTTATCATTCACTATTGTGAACAGCACACTCAGAGCTTTTTAATGTATTATTCACCTTCAGTTTGTTTCAGATTCAGCTGTTGAGGGTAATTATATCTGAGTCTATACAGGACGTTGTTTAAGGTACATGTAGAAGGGCAGGAGATTAGTTGACTTTGAGACACTTGTTTGTTCAACCTCAGTCAGATGTCTCCATACGAGGATTCTGAGGTCTCTTTAATAAAATTCAGCCATCTGCTCAGGCGTCCAGAACATTTCTGTTGTTTCCCTTTGGGGCTTCAGCAACCCTTGGTGTGACACGAACCAGCACTAATAATCAGTTGATGAATTGCTCAGTTGTAGCTCATGTTACAAAGACAAAGATGCTGGCACCTGCTTTTCTCTATGAAAACACATTGTTGCATGGGAGACTTATTATTTGTACGTATTTACAACACTGGTCTTTGTTGCTGATTAACATCCTTCAAGCTGTATTTGTACTGTTTTTTCAGTCTTGTTAATGAAATATTATTAAAACAAGAGGTATCCTTTGTAAATCACTTAGTATTGAGGTGAATTACTTGAATTACTATAAACACATGTAAATGTTACAACATGACTTCCCCACTGTCTAAGGCTGTAGAGCTGCATCAAAGAGACTGTGAAATTCCTGTCACCAAAGTTGAAGCCTACAAATCGCCTTGATCTGCATCAGTGAACCCAAACACAATAAGAGAAAAAGTATTTCCTATCCTCATTACTGACCACCATCAAACATAAGAATACAAGATTTCAAGTGACAGTGTTCTGCCTCCTCACTATCTAAACAGAAGTGAAGAAGATGACAGGAAAGTGCTGATTGTCATTCAGTTTCTATGCTCTTCGTGCCTAATGACCACATACTCTGCAGGACCTGCTGCACCATGACAAGCTAATTAGCCAGCGAGACTAAGAGCAAATTATAATGACACTGTGTTAGTGCTGTACTAATGTGCTAGTGATGCACAAGGGTGTTTTCTCTCCCTCTCCTCCTCTTTCTCTATATCTTGTGTCTTAACAATGGCATACTCACGACCAATTAAAAATAGAGAGCTCTTAGCAGACTCAAGACCTGTCTCTGCAACTCTGTAAAGGCCAGGGCTCTGCTATTGTCTAAGGTATTCAGAGGAACAGATTTATTATTATTCCAATGTAGGCCACCTTCACCTTCCATTACAATGATGGCTGAACATGGGGAACATGGAGGCTGTTTTGAAAAATTAATTAGCAGAAAGATTAAGTGTTCCTACTGCAGATGCTACATACATTCATATTGCTGTTCTTTGGAAATAAAGGGCAGTCTGCCGAAATAGAAATGTGTGAATTTTATTATACTGAAATATTTTAGACATTATTAACAAGGACACTATGCATGAATTAACTATTACATCGATTATCTGACAACTGTGGTAGAGGCCACTGAGTGAAATCTGGCTGTGGCCCCAGAAATCTCTAAGATTGATTTGGACTAATTTTAATCAATTAATTGTCTCATTTTGATTACAGTGTTGAGTACAGTGACTGTTACACATTCAAGTCTGTTTATGAGTCCTGGAGAACATTAATGCATACTGTACTTGTTTGTGGAAAAAAGTTCTATCCATTCATCCATCCATCCATTATCCCAACCAATTTTCCCTATAAGGGTTGTGGGAGTGCTGGAGCCATCCCTGCTGTCATTGGATGAGAGGCAGGGTACATCCTGAACAGGTCACCAGTCTATCACTGGGCTAACATACAGAGACAGATTACCACTCATGATCACATTAATTATTTAAATTATTAAAATTTAAAAAAGTTTGTGTATAGAAGTGAGATTACCAGACCTCAGCAGCCCACTCCTCGCCTCCCCTATATCAGTCCCTTACTAGCATAGCACACCTGAATTTGTATCAGGTTGCATTGTGTGTATGGTTGGCATCAAGTTATAACAAGGAAGACAAATTGGCTGAATAAGTCAATATCCCTGGTTCTGCTACATTGGTTTTGATACTTTTTAATGGAAAACTCTTCACTGAGTCTAACAATGTTTTGGGAATGCAAAATCACAGTCCTAAAAACTGCTCCTTAGAACCCCTAAATTAATGTGGTAAGTCAAACTAGGAAGACGCACAATAAACAAACCAAAACCATTATGAGGCTGCAGCTTCGTAGGAAGAATATATGGTCGGCATCAATCCCACAAGTGCTTTCAGCTACAGCAGTTTAGTCATTCATCAGTGTTCAGGTTCAGCTGGACAAGTATTCCACATCACCCTTAGCGGTTTAATGGTATTATGAGGCATACAGAGAGAACCGTGGACATACTCCAGGGGAAGGCTTCCATCAGGTTAATCCTTTGCACTGTCAGCTCTGTCACATTGGCAGAGCAGTTTGGAGTTGGTCACAGCTTGTGCCAGTCCATATGGGAAGAAAGGTTCCCTTGGCTAAGATACAGTATGAAAGTGGTAGCTAACTGGTGATTGCTAACATAGTTGAGAACTGACACTACTTGAACTGCTCTAATTTAGTGGTTTTCTAGCACCTAATCAACAGCTTTTTGGTGGCCAGAAGAACCCTGGCATTTCTATTTCCATTGCGCATTAAAACCAAAGGTCAGTTTTTCTGAACACAACAAACTTTATAACATTATCCAGAGGAAACAGGCAAAGTGATGTAGGTGATGGCCATAATCTGTTAAAAGACTGACAAAGTCATATAGAGCATGAATTTCAGCTTTTATGAAAACAATCAAACTCACTTTAGAAATGACCGTTTTTTAGGATTACAACACTGAGGCAAAACCACATCCTAATTTCCTCACTCATTTTTTATAATCACTGTAGAAAGCAGGATTTGATGTGGGATTAGCAGAGCACTAAACAGAGGACAAGGACCAGAGGCACATGTCAGATGAATCCTATTCACTTCATTCTGTTAAATCTAAAACATAATAGACCAGATTTTAATCTTAAACATATTATTCTTATTATCAAAATAATTAAATAAAACACAGTGGAGATACATGTAGAGGATTGTTTCAATTTATCCAGCAGAAAATGTAGAAATACCCTAAGTGGCCTTGTACATCTTTTTCCCCTTGGTTTGTTTTCTTTAAAAGATAGGAAAGGAACGCGGTCTGGTATAATTAAGTTCACATGAATAAGTCTATAGGTTGAAGGTATTTAGATTAATTATGCGTTGAGTGATGGTCTGAGCAGAAGATATAATTTGCAATAATGACTAGCGCTCATTATTTCTCCTCCATTCAGGTCCTGAACTCTGTGAAAATCATTATGTGGGGGAAATCAGAATGAAGGGGCACTCTTTAAACCCAAACCCTCCAGGTCTCATTTGCTAATAAAATTCACAGAGGTCACCACCACAGAAAAGCTTGGCTGCTGCCTCGAAAATGTCAATGAAGACAGGGCTATTCTCACTGTCTGCCACCAATCAAAAAAGCTCTCGCTGTGAGGGTTAGGCTGTTAATGCGAACATCCATGGCCTCCACTCAATTTTCCAGAACTTTCCCTGTGTCCTTTGAAACGTGAAAGGCGACTGATAAAATAACACTGAATAAGTTTGGGCTATCCATATGAAGAACCTGGCAGCTTTCTTTGACAGTGTCAAACAGACTCACCCAAAACCATCCATCATGCACAACACATTTCAGCCCTGTCATTTTAGACAGGTGGAACAACTGACCCTTATTATGTTCCCTGGCAGCATGCATTGTTGCAGCATGTCAATCATCAGCGATTTTTAATGGCTTAATATGTCTCCTTAATATTCGGTGCACACTATTGGTGCTCCACTGCAATAAATGGGTCATATAATGGCTGATTTGCCTGATACAAACTCATTACACAACCAATATTGTTCATGTGAGTCACCTAGCTGCATCATTAGGCTTTACTGTACGCTCCATGCACAATAATGTTAAAATATACAGTATGCAAATATGTAATGGGTGCAATCATGTTTACTCAGACTATGGTAAACTACTTAACCCCACAAACATCCCAAATTGAAAATCTGAGTCTGTCATCTCCAGGAATTAATTCACAAATTGATCAGACGTCATAATTTGCTGTTCTGCTGTGGCCCCTAATCATATAATGGAATTTCTCCTTAACCTGAGCACCTTGCCAACACTGTTCAAGGTGTGATTTACACACAAAGTAATTAGCTTATTTTGACTACATGCTGCCACTCTCTCCTCAACAGCAAATCCCATATTTGGTTGATGTGATTTAAATTCTGATTAAATTTCTGATGTCCTTCAGTCAGTGGGTGTTCACGCCTCTCCAAGTTTATGTCAAATTTTGTCCTTGAAAATGATCTGTCTTACCTTATCTTATGCAGCCACACTGCTGCATAAGAGAAGGAAGATCACCACCATTCTCAATTCTGCCAGTTCTTCATTATTGTCTAAAGCCATTTTTACATACACCATCCGGACAATGGCTGGAGAATCACGTCTGGATATAGGGAGTAGGAGTTGAGCATTCACACATGTAGCACACAGTAGGAGATAGTCTGGGTGAGGTGCGTTCTCACTTAGGAATTTAGTGCATTTGGTTTTGGTTCAAGGTGGGGGTCACAAGGTAGAGAGCGCAGGAGGTATTATGTGACACAGAAAGAAGACCCCTGACAGAGAATGCCCACTTACTCGCTGTGAATAGTCCAGATAGTTACCTGCTGTATTCACACATGGTCTCACATGGACATTACTGGGACTTAGGTCAGTTTAACGTCCCGGCCGACTGACTCGGACGTTTATGTTCTAGCATGCAGCTCACCAAGGTAATGTCTAAAGAAGTTCAGGGTTCCAGTGCGTGTGTGAAAGCAGCTTAAGTGTAATTATCAACCAAGGGCATGCTATCAAAACAAACACACTGTGCAACAGCGAGACAAAAACTTTCAATTTCTCTCTTGCAACATATTTAGAGTAGACATTAAGACTGAAACAATAAGTCATTTAGCCTGAGCTTCATTTTCTATTGTTCATAGCACAATACAAAAACCCTAATTAATCTTAGTTAGAGGACTTTCTATCTCCTCCTCCTCTTTCCATTATTCCCCCAGAACAAGTCTCATGGGAGAGTCAGGGAGCAGCAGCCTAGTGCTGGAAATTTCTATGATACCATCAGAGAGGAGACGGTCTCTGCACCAGCTGGGCCTCACTAAAAACAGCTTCCCTCTTAATGGCATCTGGACAATCCCCGCAGCACCACACTGCAAACTTCCCCAGCAAGTCAACTTCATCCATTCTTCTCTGAGGCTACTGCAATAGATTGAGGAAATTATAAGGACGGACAGTAGGGTGGAAACTAGATAAATCAATTTTTAAGACATGATACAAATGTCTGACTCGTGTGGAAATTTTCTCTTCAAATAATATGCATCAAAGCCAACGCTTGCTGCTGACAGAAGAGAGTCCAGTCCTATTCTCCAAGGCTGAATGAGTGTTGTCTTGGCTGAGATGGTTTTATTATCATTGTCCAAGACAGATGAGGCCTGTTGATAGCAACAGGACTTACAGTGACAATTCTGCCAGCAGTTTTTCCAGTTAACTCTGGAGAAGGAACACACTGGGGAATGCACAAGCAGACATACAGGGACTCAGAACTGGGCTGAGCTACCCTAAAGGAGCCAAAGCATGCAATCATAGCTGTGCAGAAGGATAAACAAGGCTACACTCTGTCCAGACGTAGCAATTAGGTAGGGAGCAGATCGTGGTAAACAACCATGAGTTGCAGGCACTGCACTTCATGTGACCAGAGGGCTTGTTTTCCTTGTTGCATTTCATTTTGCTTTTCCGTTCTGGTACTCTTTTATTTACATGTTGGGATGGAATCAGGCCAGTTTGGTCTTTGGTTGCAGTATGCACTTTGAGGATGAAGGAGAGTCCTCAGTGGGCTGACATCAAACTCTTATGAGTGCATTCTCTACACTACCCCACTGATACAGGACCTTAATTTGGGATGTTTCCTATTGATTTCACAAGCCTCTGATGCATGTTGCATACCGGTAACAGGCAGTGTGCAACTTTCAGGTTGGTTATAAATGAAAAAATAAGTTATATTATGTAATGAACTATGCATTTTCTTGTAAAAACAGTCTGTTTATTATTTAATTATATACTTAAATATATATTTAATACCAGCTAGTATCTACAGTAATTAGAAATATTAGTTTAGGACCAACAAGAATGTCAGTGTTGGACGATTCTGCAACACCACAGATTATGTTTATTCAGTTATTTAGTGCCGATAGTTTTTCAAATGTCTTGCTTTTTACAATATCTGTGCATGCCAGTGGCAATGTGTGTTTGGTTGGGGAAGACTGAGGTTATGCAAATAAATTATGGTTGAGGTATGTTAGCATTGGTCAGCTGGTTATGGTTAGGAAAAGACTGTGGTTGTGTTTAACGAAATATCTAAAACATTGACTTTAACTTAAAACATTAATGTAGGCCTTTGACATGAAGTAAACTCAGACATGTTCAGTTGTTAACAGTATCTGTCCAGATATAGACAGTTACTGTCAACAGCCAATTTCAAAAGCATTTGATGTAGTAACACCTTTTATTCTGAGCCTGATTCTTTTACATTTCCATCTCAGGGGACATGGTATCATAACAATCTGTTGTGCAACCGTGATTAGGTCGTTTTGTAAAGATTCGAGTACAGGCTGAGAGTGAGACAGAAATCAAAGGTGAGATGGCTTTAACACCAGTGTGGCTTTCACCTAAATGCCTTTCTACCCATCAACCCCCTCTCCACTAGCCCTAAAACAATTCCAACCACAATGTACACTGTGTTTCACATCACTTTCAATAAGGTCAAAGAGGAGAGATAAAAATTTTGTGCAGCAGGTTGAGTGCAACCTGTTAATTACACACAATTCATAATGCACAGGTAGAAAACAAGCTTATCTGAAGTACACTCAGGGTGGGAAACTCAATCAGGGACACCTCTTGCCTAGACATGGGGTTTTAATCAGATATGTTAAATTTAGACCATGTGCAAGATGTTAATTTGTAGGTCATGGCTTTTTCAGATTTCGCTGTAGCCTTTGCCCAGCGTCTATTTGTCTCAGGATTAATAAATTGTGATGGAAAAAGTCACTTCACCCCCCTTTGGAAAGTAATTTCTCCGAGGCGATTTACCACAAATCAGCCTGATGTACACACAAACAGGTCTGGGCACTGGCTGCTTGAAATTAGTGAGGTCCTGCTAATTAATTCCCCCTCTGTCACTGGGGGGGCCCAGTGCAATTTATCTGTGATGCAGCCTTTGTGAGATTAGCCGTCAGATAGGGAAGGAAAACAATATCCATTAGTTTGCAACGCTACCTTTGTTATAACATGAAAAAAAATAATTCCATTAGTCTTTAGTCCTTTGGTGCCTTCTGTTCAGTGGTGGTGATATCTCTGCATTTCAAATCAAATGAAAAGCGATCAATGGAACATTAAAGAGGCAAATTGTGTGCGACAGATACAAAATGCAAGAAAAGCATTTGAATGAATTTCAATATGTTCCCGATGGAAAGACTTCTTTAATTAAAATGGATCTGAGTATTTTGATATCAAATGTCGCTATTGTCTCAGTTCGAATGACAGTCCCAAAGATCCTGTGTTGTAGATACTCTTGTGGAAAGAAGTTCTATCAACATCCCACACTGATGATAAAAGAGAAGAAAATAGTGCAGCTCTCGAGAAGAGTGCAGAAATATTGTTTTGTCTTTCAGATTTATCCTTACAGTACACAATATCAATAGTTCACATGGAGCCTTATTGTATATTCCAATTACAGTCAGAATTTCAGCCTAATCAGAAAAAATGTCCAATGCATGCACATAAATCATCAGACTGAAATGATCATTGAGATAATGAGATAAATTTCATTTTGGTGCAATGAACAAAACAGATAGACATTTGTCGTGTACAATAAACGCTCTTTTAAATTCTATTCTGAATATTTATAGTCGCTGTGTATACAGATGCCTGTTTGAGCCAAAAAAACATTTACAACTTTCAAGGATACACTTCAGAAAAGATGTGTGGGCAACTAGTCTTCTCCAATGTACTTTCCAATACTCCAGTATATTCACGTGACCGAAAATTTATTAGCTCATGAAAAATATTTAAATCTACAGGCGAGTGTTTATCTGCCTATTTAGAAAAGAATATTTATCAATGTAAAAAAAAATCTTCTGCCTCCAACACAAAGGTATGCACAACAATTGCAATGATGTATTCTCCGTCTAATGATGAAACAATCATTTCTCCTCTCACTGAGCCGCTCACTGTCCTTACCTGAGGGCATCCAAGGATCTGATGAAGGCTTCTCTCTAGTATTTGCCTGCTCCCAGTCAAGGTCATCGTCTCTGCCTTGACTGTACCCACACGCTGCCAGCGGCTTCTCAAAGTTACAATCGCCTGTGACAAAAAAAAAGAAAAAGAAAATGTATATGGTTATACAGTTTTTCCATTAACTTGCTGCTCAAATGAATGAATATATCAATTAAATCCTCCTCTTTTTTCCTCATGGTATTCATAATGCAATATGCCACACAATGAGATGCACTTAAGTGAGATAGAGTGAAGGATTACTGTAGTAGGCGAGGAACAACATACATTACCATCATTAGCAACACGGCATTCCAATTTCACAATGACAAGTATGAAGTGTCCAAGCTCCATCATCGTTAAGCATTATGTTCCCAAACTGCACCACCATCAGGGATAAATTGATTTATTTTCCTTGCCGGCCACAGAACTTTGCTGTTCATGCGCCCCTACTACACAGAGCCACTCTAATCCTTTTTACAAGCTGCTTGCAAAATGACAGCAAGCAACCATTAGGGCCAGGCTTCAACCAGGCTTGGCGTGTGATCGATTAATACAAATACCCCTTTATTCTTCGCACCTTAAAGGCCACACAGAGAATGTGAGAGTTGAGTTTTTTTCCCCCAAAGTGCTTTTCAATCCACTCATAAATCTACAAGAAAGGCATTTGAGAACAATATGCGGCTGGAAAGGAGTTCATACTGAGTAAAAATATGAAATGTAAAGGCGACTTTCACACTGTAGAAGGTCATTTTCAGAAGAGGCAGACAACAAAATGATGCTTCAGATACATGATTATGTATACTGGTTCTTTGTTAATAACAGATGTACAGTGTATTACTCTGCTTCTTGCCAGAAACAAATCCAATTTGCAATTCGGAAAATGTTTGCCCGAATATTGCTAATAGGTTTCTAAACACAGATGACATACAAATTTTATTGCCTCTGGGAATATCCTTTGAGCCAAAATCTATGCCAGGCCAAAACCAATATCTCATCTCTTACAAGCTCCCTCTGACATTCTGCTGCATAAAGGCTACTAGCTGGGGTTTTGTTTTCCCATTTATCTCTCTGGTGACATTTACAGTACACGTGCAAATGAGTAGCCAAATGAGAAGAACACAGGATAATTAATATCCAGCTCCATAGGGCAACTGCTAATGATGTATTTGCTGCTTTGTCTGCTTTTTGAGGGGGTGGACATAGAAAATGGAGAAACTCACAGGTAAATAACAAAAGGTTGAGGAATTGGCAAGAAATTGGCTCCCGTGGCTAGCACGTCACCAAAGCAACTTGTTAGAATGAGAAGTTTCAAATCAAACAAGAATCATAGAGTTGCTTGAAATTAGAGAGGTTGATAGAGTTTAATGTAGTCTCTGGGATGAATTTCCCACAACAAAGGTGTACACCACTCATTGTACTTTACACGCTATTCCACACACATATTGTAGCCGTACTCCGCTAACCATTGCTACTATTAGCACTACAGGTTCACATAATGACACTGTTATTACTGTTTAGTAAAAAGCAGTATATATATATATATAGTGTAGACTTTCACACTATTTCGAGTACTTCTTCCTGTTAATATCTTAGTATGTCAATTTCGTAGGTAAAGTGTATATATAACTTATAATTGTCCAATATTTCCAAATAAAAACTTTAAATGTTGATTTCCATATATATTTACCTACATCTCATTGCATTCTTTAACAGCTGTTAACAACTACTGTATAACTGATGATTGCAAGCTAGTTTATCATTTTGTGGAGGCAGTAATCCTGAATCTGCCTAAACAACCTGTGGTCTTAATAGTAACTTAAACATGAAGGAGGAGAAACATTTAGCCAAAAATTTCCAAGACTATTGTTGTGAGAAGAAATTTGAAGCGAAACCCTCATGATTCATGACCAACCTGCCCTAAAGGCTCTCAATTTAAAACAGCTCAGTGGGAGCGGTTCAGTGGCCACCAGTAGGAAGCTGTGGTTGTCCACCTCCCTGCAGTGACAGTGCGAAACTCTAGGCGTATGAAGGCTCTGCTGTGAAAAGCATGTACTTCATGCTCAGTCATCTTCCTCTCTAAAAAAATAAACATGTCTTTGTTGCCAAAATGTAACTTGGAGAACATTAACTTGAGTCTTTGGCTGCAGAGTCACAGGGACTGGCTCTGTTCCATCAATATTTTGACTCAATAGTTCCAAGATCCTTGCGCCCTGTGCCTCCCACCTCCCTCTCACAGCATGGTGCAGCTCAAACAAAGCCAAAGAGGTGGCTTTTATTGGTGTTTGATATTCAAATCGATGGCACTGGCGAATAGCGAAATGTATTCTCAGTCAGTGGGTGATGGGAGTGTAAGGAGAAACTGGAACTTTGAAGAGAAAAAGCAATCAAAAAGAATATGCATAAAGCAGAGCCTATTTCTTGTTTAATTTTGAGACACGTTTTTTTAAATGTCATTTCTATGTTTAATAATAAATCAGGAAAATGAGAGGGGTGAGGTCTCAGTTTGAATCTTCATCCCCTTCAAAGGCATCATTAACAGCTCAGTTCTATTAACGATTCTCTTGTTGCTCAGTTAATTTGAATACAAAAGGCATTAGGGCAAAAAAATGCTTCAGTTGCGATTTAATACATTATCAGATTGAAGCAGTAGCAGATTAACAAAAACTTATACATCTTATATTACAAATATGCTGCATTAGTCACCTAACAAGACTGACCAAAGGTTTACCACCACTTAAAAGTCAATGCAATGACAATTACAAGGCTTTAAGCAAGGTAATTACAATACTAAATGAGAATGTAGAGTGTTACTAAACCAAATTACACTGCATAGTGTCTTGGTTTTCTTATTGATTCTTTATTAGAAAGCAGTAGGTGGGACAAACCCACACAGCTTTCTCATTGACAATATTGAAATACCATCCACATTCATTGTTTTAGCAACCAAGACGACGGGGTAACAGGGTGTGAACAAGCAATAAATCAATTTGGCTTGCTTTGATTGTAACACAAGGCCCTCTGTGTCAGAAATTCTCCAATTATTGGTCAGGAATCACATGCCGAGTTGAGACTTCACCACTGTGAGTGCTGTGAATCAAAAACAAAATGTATCACCAATCACATGTTGCATTCCATCATTACAAATGGCTGCTTCTGAGTCGAGAGATTGTAAACACGCATGCAGATGAACAAATCAATCAATAGCATCATAACAGTCCTTCTCTCTGTGGGAGGTTTATATCACTGCCAGTATGTGGCACAAGCCCCATATAATCAGTCCCGACAGCTGCTGAGATAGATATCCCAACGAGAGCCTGCCAACTCTCTGAAGGAGATTTAACTTTCAATAAAAGCTAGTATGAGGTGTGGGTAGTCTGGGAGTATAGATGAATGTGCTCCACCCTGTCAACATTCCCCTTTCAAGAGAAGCAGGCGGCTTGAAGCTAAAAAGGTAGCCCCAGATATGTCATGAAACAATTTATTCCTGAGTGAGAACACACAATGGTCTTTATATTCTCACGCAGAGTGCATTTCAAAGAAATCTATCCATCTTTTCCTGGACCGAGCCAGAGGCCAGAATCAATATCTCAACCCTTCAATGCTGGAGCCAATTTCTCCTAAAGATTTTTAAGTCTGACTTAAAAGGCCTTTTGTTATTGCACCTGTAACAAAGGTAAACTTTCAGCATTAAAAGCTGTGTGTGTGTGTGAAAGTTTGGTGCGGCAGAGAAGTGCTATGCATGCAGTGCTCTCTCTCAGAATGCTAGTGAATGACTCTGGGAGGGACTGTGAAAGAAAACGAGTGTTGAAAAAGCAAATCTGTGGTTGAGCACTGAATGAAAAATAAGGTGTTTTTGAACAAATTTAAAATGCCGCACTTTGGCAGGGTTACAATTGACTTTGCTCTGTGTTGTTTTGATGCATTTCTTGATTGCTTGCAAGGCTACATTTTTGAAGCTCTTTTACTTTGAAAAAATGCTTTTTTTA
>OMLM01020603.1:0-21076 GCA_900302695.1 Helostoma temminkii | reverse complement strand
TGCTTTTTTTAAATTTAGCTTTTAAAAAATTGAATAGGCGTTGTATTTTTTAGCATCAAATACAAGAATGCCAGTCTGAAAGTTTCTGGTCCCTGACTTTGTGAATATCTTTTTGTAGTTTTTTTAATAAATATTTTGGAAAATACAGCTATTTACTTTTTGCCTTGGGCCAGATGAGAAGATTGACACCACTCTCATAATTACCTGTTCAATATAAGCTTAGCATAAAGACTGGAAACAGGGGCAAAGATCTAACCTGTCTCAGTCTGACTGTAGCAAAACCCCCAACTTCACATCTTGTTTGTTCACTCCAAGTGAACACCAAGTAGCAAAAATGACAAGTGGTTTAACAGGGGTTCACATGCAGGGCTATCATTGTAACGTTATAGAGTCTTGACATTGCAGTGAGGTTACCAGCTACCAGTGAAAACTCCATAAAGTCATTAATCCATGTCTTGGAAACAAAGAGAATTTATTCTAAATGTTGAGCTATTGCTTCCTTTCATTTAATGCAGAAAAAAATGACTCTGGATTTTGCAAGTATGGAACATGGTAGGTAGTTAACCCACAGGGCCACCTGTATGGTAATTACCAGCTACTGCATAATTATTGGTCATTTTCTACCAAGCAATGAATAACAATACCATTAGTGTGGTAGAGCCTATGAGTTCAGACAGAATATGATCCAAAGGAGGAAACTGAGCCCTTTTCCAGCATCACCACTGCCCAATCCCAGTGGCAGATATCATTGCTGCAAGACCTCCTTAGCTCCTCTGCCAATTCTGCAATTACCAGCCTTCCAACCTGCTCTGTCTGGCTAGGAAATCGCAGCTCTGCTCTTTGCTGCAATCTGCCTCAATGTCTCCACTTGTTTTAACAAACATCTTGTCTGCTGGCGTCCCCACAGACTGAAACCACAAGGCAATCTTGGGTAATTTAAAACCAATGTCGACTATCTCTCTTCACCACGGCCAGTTTAGAGCTTCAGAATCCTGCAGCTAAGCCCCTTAGGGACTGATAGGCCTTTTCACTCCAGCCCTATTTCACTTATCTATTGGCACCTCCTGCCAACTCCTATCTTTCAACTGAACTGCATGTATATATACTATCTGTTTGGGGACTTTGAACTGTGGGAAGGGATTTAGACAATCAATCTCAATATCATTATCAATCACATCTTGCTGTTCCCCACATTGATTAGAGGGGAAATAAAGAAGTTGGAGTGAAGATTTCCACTGATAATCTGCTCAGCTTGCACTTGTCACATGTATTGTAATGGAACAAAATCAGGACAAAAAGGGAACGTCACATTTTTAAGTGAGAAATGAATGTGGAATGTCTGATGAATGTATGGTGCTAAGAATAGTTTGGTTTTAAAATACTCCTGAACCTATTCATTATTTTAAAACCCCTTTGGCACTATGTTTAGTTCAAAACCATCTCATTATAAAACCTCTTTGCCTTTCCAGGGTATTTTTTGTCTTGTCAACCAAATATGAACTAGATGAATGTGCTTTACATCAGGAGTATAACATAGTTCCTGATCAAATCTGCCGTTGTGCACAGTTAGATGTACATTGAAGATGACAGGCAGCCTTCTCCTTAGATATGCTAAATTTTGACAGATGATTTTCAAGCTATGTACACCAGCACAGGGTCTGACGTTCTCTTCCACTGCGCCTGTCAAGAACTTCCAGTAAATGACTTCAAATCCATCTCCATTCTGTAAAACCTGCCAGGCACCAATTAAGATGAATATGGAATTCATAGCCATGGAAGTCAGAGACACAGAAGATCTTTATTGTCGTTTTTCTCTAAGTAATAAAAACGAGAACTTCAGGTCTGTCTGCATACAAATACATTGTGTAATAACACCAAAAACTATGCTAATTTCTAATTTAGTTTTAGTAGGGGGGGCATGTTTAGTCACGGTTTGACTTTTCTATGTGGTTAAGGTTTATCACGTAGTCCAGAGGCTCATTTACACTAAAATGCATGAAAGCTCCCAAATGTTGATGATCAGATTTCATCATATCATCAGTTTTAGTAGACTGAGAACAATCTAATGTGCTCTGCGTTTAGTTAGCACAGAGGTGGCTTAGGCACATCCTGACTCTGACTTGACAGCAACAAGACTGGTTAACAATGGCTTCTCCTCCTATTGTTACCAGCATTTTCATTCTTGTCTCTATCCACAGAGAGAGAGCTACAGTCTGTCTGTCTCAGTGCTTCTGCCCTGCAGAGAGAAAGGGACGAAATGAGGCTGTTTTCTATTCAGCTTAATGCCTGTTGATACACTGAACGGCAAAAGGAAATAGGCTTGTTTGGCTTCCCATTTTCTTGTGTTCAACATGCCCCTAGAAATGATATGGTGACTGAGCGTAAAAGTCATTCTATTAAAATCACTGTTTATTTGTTGCTCATGTTAAAACTGCACCGAGAAGAAGATGCGTTTTGATCAGTGAGGTGAAGAGAAGCTGTGAACAATACTGAGTTTACTCGTCAAATATCCTAAATGAAAAACAAAGAAACATCCCGCTGTGTCTGAATAGTGATCATGTGAATACTGTGCTTCAGAATCAATTCACAAAGATTGAGAATTAACCTCCTGAACTGATTCATGACATGGTTTTCGCTCAGTATTGTCAGACTGGAAAGCAACTTCCTTCAGCTTCTTTTTACATTTGATTCAGTTGTGATGGGTATTATAAAAAAGGAGTACATTTACTGGTTGCCAGTTGAGAATAGAGCCACACCAGGACTGGGAACCCTCTGGAAAAGAAAACAGAACCCTGTGAGCCCTGGCTCACTTCAATAGAAGCCCCCCCCCCATCTCTATCCCGTTGAGGATGACCCTTCACATTGAACATCTTCAATCCTCTCAAAACCTGCTAAGTCAACAAACCTTTGAATTCTGCCTCAACTCGAAACAAAAAAGGGATGAAATGCTAATGTCAGTATTAGCAGCTCCCCTCCTTGTTCTCTCTGAATTTCCCAGAGTCTAATTTGTCAAACATGCAAGTAACAATGCCAGAAATTAGCCCAAAGGGGGATTTCCTCCATAGCAGAGGATGATTATGTTTGATCATGGAATAAACAAGAACATTAACATGCTTTGTTAGTTTTCCAGAGCTGGAACAAATGCTTGTTTTTATGTGTGGAGGAGGGAATAATTCAAGGTTGAATGTCAAAGAATTAGGAAAGCACTAAAGCTAATTAGAAAATGTAGAAGAATAGAAGAAAGGTTGAATCAATCCCTCTTGAGAAGGAGTGAAAATCTAGGCCACAAAGCAAAGCACTGCACATTCAGGCAGAATTATAAGCTTGATGAAATATCATTACTTTTCTTTTGTGTCATGACATATCATCAATCACATATGCAGCTGCTTTAATCCCCTGCCACACACAGCCAAGGCCAGCTTGGCAGTCTGGCCAGCACGTGGAGCAACACAGCACACATGGAAGGTGGATCCAAGCTTAGGTGAAAGGTTACTGTGCGGATTTGAGTGTTGCCTTGACAGGTGTAGCTGAAGAGATCTGAATCCCAATGGGAGCTTTCCAAAAGTGCTGTCTTAGGGTCTTCACCTGCACACTTCAAACGCATTCAGACCCTTTGTTTCTCTGTTGAAGCCTCATAAATCAGCTACCTGAAAGAAAAAAAACCTTGGCCAGGTTCAATCCTCCTGGGTGAGGGGGAGCCAATGTGGAAGGCGTATTGCGTTTGAGGCCTGCTTTCAAATTTACTACATGTGCCGAGCTCTTGTTGTGTTCTGCAACAGGAGAGTCTGCAGACTGGTCAGTGTGAATCTTACAACAAGTGTCAGTGATCTTGTCTTGCTGTGAGTAACTATAGCCTCAGGTCTTGCAATCATGACATTTCAAGACAATGAGAGCTAATTATACCGATAAAGATCATCAAAAGCATTTCCTATGACATTTTCCACAAATTGCATATAAAGCACAAAATAATTTATAGAAAACAGCAAAGAATGTATTAACATGACCTTCTCGAGTTTAATTATATCTCAATCTGACTTTTTTTTTCTTCTACTAATACAGAGCCCAATTCAAGTTATACTGAGCACCAATTTGATAGTGTAAAGTCTTTGTGTATCCACTTATCAGTCTTAAATTTTGGTAAATAACCTTCTTAGATTATTGTGGACAGATGAGGGTGCACAATAACACTCTGAAATCAGTGCATTCATTATGAAATTACAGCTAGCAGTCAGTTTGTTAGCTTAGCATAAAGAGCTAGTCTGTTGGTGCACATTAATGCAGGATCTGCAAATATTTCCCTGCAAACCTCAAAGACAAGACTCTGGGAAGTTACTGCTCCTAACCAACACTCAAACACAGTAACCTAATGTTAAAATAATAATAATGGATGTATGGGTCACCTCTAATGACTGACAGCTGGTCAGTTATCAGTTTAGACTGACAGACGAGTGGTAGGAATAAGTCAAGGAAACAAATGGAATCCTTGAGCCTCATTATTGTTATTAATTTTTAAATCCAATTATTGTATAATGGCCCATGACCTATTTAAGTGTCCTATGGAAACCTTACAGATCAGAGTGTAGAGAAGCCACTGCGTTGGTAAATGGTTCTCCAACACCTGCAGGGTGCTCCTTGGGGGGGATCTTGAGTAACCAATCTGCAGAAGAATATTACAACCTATCTACTGTACCAACCCAGTGAATGGTCAAAGATATAAGTCAGGAGCACACAAACTTCCAAGGTACAGCTCCTCCGTGATCCCTTGTTACAGTGCAGTTTTTTTTCTCCTTTCCATTAACAGTGTGACAAATGTCTGTATAAAGTCACAATGTAAGCACATTTTAGCCAGACAGAAGAGGAAATTTACAGTGAAGTGTGGGCTTTTCTGAAGAGAAGTTAGATCAGTGAACAGAGTGAATGTGCAGATGGAGGCAAAATAATCTGAGTATCTCAACCTGTGCCTTGCTGGTGTAAGCTGCTGTGACCCCCTTTTGCAGCAGTAACTTCAGCTTAATGTTGCAGCTTGTGTTTATCAACTTGCACATTGACTTAAAGGGGTTTTAACCTACTCCTTCTTAGAGAACAGCTTTCACTAATGGTTTCTTTATTTATTTAATGTCTTGTATGTTTAGGTTCACTAGCCACTTTGTTTTGAGCCTCAGTTCACACATGGATACATTGACATAATTTGCTTGTACAAGTCAGAATGTATTGTCCTGGTCCATTCTGATGGTCTGATCAATGCAAATTTGAGATTTTTGGTTCTAACTGCTTGTGTTTGTTTTAGAAACAGGACAATGACCCCCAAAACACACATCACAGCTATTTGTCCAAGGGGTGATGAAGTGCTCCTTCAGATGACCTTGCCTCCATAATCACCCAAGTCACCTAAATTCCAATTTAGATAGTTTGGGATGGGTTGGACTGGAGAGTGGAGGAAAAACAGCCAACAAGTACTCAACACTCAGGCTGTTGGAACATCATTCCAGGTGGGCATCTAATAAGTCTGACTGAGAGAATGCCAAGAGTGTGCGAAACTATCATCAAAGAAAAACGTGGCTACTTTGAATAATCAAAAATATGAAACATATTCTAGTTTTTTTTTGTTTACAAAATAATTCCTTGCACACTATTAATGTATAATGCTGAAAGTAATAAAAACAAAAAAAAGCACTGACAAAGAAACTTTTGAC
Organism: Helostoma temminkii; assembly: GCA_900302695.1. Lineage (NCBI taxonomy): Eukaryota > Metazoa > Chordata > Actinopteri > Anabantiformes > Helostomatidae > Helostoma > Helostoma temminkii. The sequence continues at coordinate 15,383 of OMLM01020603.1, read as the reverse complement.
TGGTAGTGTGCATCTATACAACTTTGTGTGCCCACTCTAAAACACTAACCTTTATCATCAGCTTAGAACAAGGAGGAATAAACCTTTGTTCCCTCAAAAGGTCACAAATATTGTACTTCTAACAACACCTCTGTAAATATGCACCCACACAACAATGTCAATCACTAACCAAAAAGGGCATGTCAAAAAGGTCGCATTAGTGTGATTCACCAGAGAAATACTGGACTAAAAAGGGATATGTTCAGATTTCCTTTTAAAGTGTCAAGTATATAAAAAGGTGATGCCTTGAGTACTGTAATCACTAAAACTGCTTTTCTACAGATCTTACTCCTGGCTTATGGAAACACTTAACAGATTTGCATTGAAGGGCAAAAACGTCTAAAAGAAATTTATATACCCCAAAATAGTCCAGTGACAAGTATTTAAATGCTACTTTAATAATAACATTAGTTTAAACTTTAAAAGTAACAGTCAAGCAATGAAGAGCTTTATAAATAGATGTAATGGGCATTTTCTTCTTCTGGGTTTGGTCAGCGCATGTGCTGCTGCATTGATCTGTGATTTATCTATAGCTTTCTCTGATATACCAGGAGTAGAAAGTTTGCTAGTTTGTGAGAATAATAGCAATATTTGCTTTGTGAGTGTACAGTAAGTCAATAGATGTATTTCTGTGACATTTACATCGTCTGGCTCTGTGAATTAAATACACTGTAGAACTCAGTATCAATAATTACATACTGCACATAGGTGAGTAGCCTTGAGTTTATAAAAAAAAAGCAGACTAAAGGTTGTCTTAGTCATCAGCCACTTTATACTGTCTCAGCTTGAAATGTCACTTGCATAATTTAGTGAATGCAGTGTTTTTTTCCCAAACAGTAAGCACATCTCTCAACAAACCTGAGCATTATGAAAAATAAAAGTTTCAGCAAAAGGTTGCTCATATCTCTCTCTCTCTCTCTCTCTCTCTCTCTCTCTATATATATATATATAGATATAGATATAGATATATATATTGTTATGCCTGCAGGTTTATCTTTCATTAAAATAGTGACATCTGTCAATCTGTCTGTCTGATCCCTCCAGTTTTTCTAGAGTGTCATCATCTGAATGGCCACAAAGGTCATGATACTCTAAATACTCTTACATTTGAGGAAAATGTCAAATCCAGTCAAACATCACTCTGAGCCTGTCTGCTCTGCTTGACCACCCCACAGGCTCTTTAGGCCTATATTGGTTTGGCCAGAAGAGCTAAATCAATCATAAAACAAGGAGGGCTGCCAAAGCCTTTTTCCACATCCCAACACTGCAGCATTCACTGCCATGTTTCGGCTATTTTGACATGGTCAGAAAAATGTCACAGACATCAACAGGGACAGCATGGAAATGCTATGGGGCAAGTGGCTGTCTTAAATTTCAGTTTGAGAAGATCAAAAAAGTATGATACAGAGGGGAATACATGTAAAGGATGATAAAATATTTAATGACACTCACAACAGCGAAACTATTTGAATGTCTTAATGACTCATCAAAAGCAATAAGAACCTGAAAAGTGAAAGAAATGATCCCTTTCACTGTAGTGCAGTTAAACTACACCATGAAACACACAAAGGTACCTCCAGGCAATGTGAGAGGGGAGGGAGAGATGGAGAGGTGGAAAAAGTGGGGATAGGCTGGAAGAGGTTTTAGTCAATCTCGTCAAAAGCTCAAGCTTTAAGGCTACTGAAGACCATGACCACGGGCCATTGTCTTCAATACTTCAATGCTAATAATGAAGAAGAAGGTGAATAGAGAGAGACTAGACAGCCAGACAAATGGAAAGATTGAAACAGGTGACACACATCGCTACAGATTTCATTGCTGTAGCTCATCAATGTTATTAGTAGGCTCTCCCACTATGGATCACATTTACACTTGAGTTTACGCTGGTCATTCTCTAAACTCTCCATGACAGACACCTGTGACACACATAAAATCCTCTTTAAATACACCACTGTGTTTGCAGCTGTGGGCTCTTAGTACATTAGGCCTCTACAGTACATGAGATAGTGGACTAACATTTCACATAGCGCGCTCCACCATTATTATAACACAAATGAGGGAATATTTAACAATAACATTTGTCTTTAAATACACAAAACAAGCTAAGCAAATCATAATTACCTAAAAGTATTATTGGGTAATTATGAGATTATGCTTTTCATTCTCCTTTCTTTTCTTCTTTTACTTTTTGCAATGAACTTTGCAATTTGTTTATGGTATGCTATATTATGCTATTGTTATTGTTATTGGCATAAAATATCATAAAATATAGCCTTCGGGTCAACTTAGTGATTAGTTATAATGGTTTCCTTAGGCTCTGTGGCTTAAATATATGCTCACCTTTTTCATGCTATATAAAGTAAGAAACATTTTTATGTGTGTTGTCAGTGTCTTTCAAATACTGACTTATAGCATTGTTGCTATGAACACAGTTTACAGGGGCACACAGTTTTTTTTTTTATAGAATATTAATCGATCCTTATTGCTAGATTATGACATCTTTACAGATTCGAAAATATCACCAGAACAGCCTTTTAGTGTTGGTAACCTGGTTTTTGGAGAGCACAGGATGACTAATATTTTCCAACAAAACTAGATGCTTATTTGACTGGAAAGTATTGGTATTACATGTGATGACACGTCATGTTATTTTTTCCTTGAATTTCTCAACCATCTGCAGATCAGCAGTCATCATCTGTTGCTTTCATTTGATTTCATGCAATTTGGAAGTTAGTATGGTTGGTATTCCTAATTCTTAAAAAAAAAAGTAGCATTAGCAGAAAAGTGCACAAGGTACAGATGGTGCTACTGTGTACCTTTAGGTAGATAACAATGGTAATAGACAGATGGATTCATTCTCATGTGTCTGTCTACATAGGTGTGTGGAAAAATGTTTTTAACAATAATTTTTGTCTTTTCAGATGGAGGCTGGAAGAAAACCAGGAATTTATCTCCCACTCATGACTACTGAGAGTAGTAAAAATGGGGAGCTTTTTAATCTAACCTTGTGTAGCCCACTTCCATATGGCAAGATGAATACTGAGATGGTGCACAGTGTGATTACACAAAATATGGTCAGCTAAAGTGGTAGTGGATATAATTCCAATGTCCAGATGTTTAAGTGCAAAACCTGTAAAAAAAAAAAAATGTTACACTTTGACCATCTGTGTTGCTGACCTGACCCTACGAGGGGGAAAATGGCTGCTTGCTATGAAGGCATGTTAATTTGCATTCCCAGCAATTAAAACAGCACTTATTCCAAATACAAACATGGATTTTGCAAGGCTCAAACACTGGAAACTTTTAACTAAGGCTCTGGCACTTGGTATAAACCATATGCATACACAAACAAACAATACACAAAGCAAAAACTTATCCAACAGATTGGGAGTTGGCAAACTTCCCACCACGTCTACATGACAAATATGAAAATTATGATAACTGGCACCTGGGAAGCATTTGCTTCTCGAAAGGAAAATGTGAACATTCAGCTGTTTTTTCCAAATAAATGCACGCATAAATGTATTATCCATCTTGTGCATAAAATTAACAAGCTGTGCCTCATTTTGACATCCATACGCTTTCATTTCTAATGATTAGGGTGAGAAGTTGCAAAGTAAGTGTTGTATTTAGCACTGAATCATTTTTGTGGTTTGTGTCTCAGACTTCAGCTCTTAATGAAATATATGTGTAAAATTTTTCAAGAGGCATCTTCCATTTTGCACGCACATTTCATTAACCTGTAGTTCATTCATCATTGCTGTTTGTGTGGAGATAAGAAGCAGCCCCACATATAATTGCATTATTGCAGTTGTAGGGCTGTGGTTAATTACTGGCTGAGAACACATAGGCACTTAGACATCAGGCTGATGGAACAAATCACAATGGCTTGTGACAAGAGCTGTCCTCTCTGGAGTTTCAGGAGAAGACATGATAGCACAGCAATTTATGACTCATAACAGAATCACATCATCTCCATAGCATGAAAGATGACACAGGGACACTAAAATAAGTCGACAAGTTTACTACGGCACAATTGGAAGACCAGATCAGACAGCAAACAGCTAAAACAGGAAGGACGTTTTACATGAAGTCAAAATTTAGAATTATTTTAATCATCACATACAATAAATCCACAGAATATTGTTGTGGTGATACAGATGCTGCAACACAGTGATTATGCTTGCATGCATAGAACAACCTGGCTGTGGGCCATGGAGCCGTTAAGGTCTTATTTTAGTTAATCTGTTTACAGGAGGTTTAGATACCCTGTCAACTGGGTCTTGTAATTAGTAGAATATTTCTGTAGTGTCCTGTCCTGGTTTTTCACCTTAACTCATTGTGTTAGGTCTCACAATAACAAAAATCATAAAATAATATCAATCTCATGTTGTTATTAATCAATCACTTAGACCTGATTAAGAAGAATTATGAGGCAAAATATGTAATTTTCTGTATTGTACTCCACCGTATAGTCTAAGATTAGAGTATAGTGTTGCATAGTGACACGCCTGTTATAGGAGCCATACTACCTTAAGTCCAACACAAAGAAGAATGTAATGCAACCTTTGCTTTTCGTTCGCTTTGCATTATCTGTTCATATAAAAGTATAAATAAAGAGAATAAAGAGTGACATGAACAGTGCTCATCCCAAAGGTCTGATGAAGATGAGACGTCACCCGACAATCATCATATCAGGCCAATGCAATGTCGGACTCTGACTCTCCAAATTTGGAGCTCATGGAATGCACTTTGGACAAGACATCCACAGCAGCATATTTCTTCACAATCAAACTTTACAAAGGGAGAAGAGGAGAGCGCAGACACTGGAGAGTTATCCTCATGAATCTCTGGCAGGTTTTTTTCCCCTTTATCCTCCTGTCGGCAGCTTGTCTGATTCTTATAAAACCCATCCTTCACTCACTCTCTTTGTCTTTCACTGAATTGGCTGGAGATACACTATATCTACTCTACTCATTGACCTTGAGAAACAAATTTGTGAAGAGTTTTCACCACTTCACAAATTTCAGGAGTGAAGCATCACGTTTAGGCTTTTTTTTTTAACATGACTGAGAAATAAATTGCAAATCAGAAATGAAAAAGGAGACCTCTGTCTGCCAAGCAGGTGCAAAGCTCACCAGCCCTAGAGATTCTAGTGTCAATAAGTCAGGCCAGACTCTGAGGCTGACTAGTTTATTTTCTTTTTGCCATTTTTATCTCTCTGTTCACATGCTGTTCAGTGTTCATTTATCCATGGTGCAGGCTTCTCCTTGGCAGGAACGATCACTTTCAACAACAGTCTCCGCGAATCAGAGCGACGTGTCACATCATTCCAGTGACAACTAACGACTACCAATGTATCTGGGCAGGCTGCCAGTGAACTGGGCGAGGAACAGCTGGGGGAAGGAGGAGATGGTAGAGTTGGGGGGGGTTGCATGCTCCAAGGAGACAGAGGTTTAACTCACCAGTGGCAGCATCAAAACCTCACATCACATCCCTTCAATCAACAAAGTCCCTCACACATCATGTGTCGAGAGATGAAATCAATCTGCTTTGAGAGGCTGACTCTGATACTGTATGTCTGGAGGCTGGCTGAGACAGGAGTCAGAGAGTCCAATAACCAGACTGAGAGAGGGGGGTCAGTGGAGACATGGGGGTCATCTGATTCATCCAACAGTCAAACCCTCTTTTCTTCTCATCCTGTCTGCTCATTTGTATTACCAAGGTCACTGAGGGTACCAAAACTTTACTCTGCATATATGTATTTGGGCATTAAGATTAAGACAAAAACACAACATCCCCCTAAATAAACACTAATTGGTAGCTAATTTTCTTAGTTCTTGCCCAGTTGATTCATTGCCTCTGGGTCAGTATGAATTATTCATCCAAGTGGCAAAACAGCTTTATGTAGAAACCTACAAGGCACTGCATTCATTATGCTATCATGCAGAGTAATTCCAGGCACTGACGGCTGGTATTAGAATAATATGCATATTGGGTATTCTTTTTTTTCCTAGGGCATTGGCAAGCAGCAATAGCGCTTCCGTTGGCAGGGACTGAGAGGGATGCAACACCCCTCGTGGCTGACAAACCCCCCTTGTTTTGACAGAGGATTGAGCGAGGAGGGGAACAAGTGTTTCAGCTCTGCCCTCATGGCGAGAGGATTAAGCTGTGTGGTCGTGCTGCCGGGTGGCGGAGGGAATTGGTAGGCATGTTATCATGTCAATCCTCCCTCCCGTGGCACCGCAGATCTGCGCTGGCCCCGTGACTCCACAAGAAGCACCTGGCTTGACCGTGGGGAGCTCATCAGGCTAAACATTCTCCCTTGGAAGCAAGGCTGCATCGCACCTTTCCCCAGTAGTCGTTTGGCCGACTGCAGAAGAAGGACAATTCAAAGACACGCTGTGCTGTATACAGTGTGAATCTGCAGGTTCTGTTTCTACTTGGGAATAAGCTTTCCTTTTCCCACTATCACATCTAGAACCCAATGTTTTCCTGTACAAAGTTTATAGCAGCAGAGCGTGGGCGATGAGTTGGACGAGAGATAGTAAAACAGAAATGTCAGTTCAGAGTAGGCTGAGACTGTTAAATGGCAGAAGGCATCTAGCCAGGGTATCTGTCTTTCCAAGTGTTCCCTGTCTCCGCAAATCTGTCTCTGCACTGGAGATACCTTGCCTCCGGAGGCCCATGCCATGTCCTCAGGCTAGGGAAACATCAGCATGAGGAGAATTAGCAGGGAATGTTGATATGCCAAGCTGGACCAGAAGCACCTAGCAAGCAGTGATTTGGTGAATTGTAGGTCATCTAGATGTGTAGCTTAAATCCAGCAAAAACACTCAAAGCCTGGAAAGCTTTAGGAGAAATCTTGAGTTAGGGATCTCAAGCTGTGACCAGGATCAAAAAATGAACCCAAATATGATATAGGACATATGTTTTGACATGAATGTTATTGTGGAAATTGCCCTTATTCTATTCAGGTCTTGGGATCAAGGCTGCCATTTATTGGGAACAAACTTGTCTTGACATGAAATCACCAGAACACTGAGACTACAGTGCAAATTGAATAACGTAAATTGATTAACCTCTCTGTATTATGGCCATTGTGATAGATGGATTCTTATATTAACAAGCCAGTATGAATATTTAATTAATCAAAAAGTAGTTATCATTCAGCTCAAACTGCTGATTAAGTCAACCAACAGTTCTCTCCCTCACTGAAGAAGTACAAAAATATGGGATAATTTCTGTCTGTTTCCAACCCTGGTCTCATTTAAGAGATCTCTGGCCAATTTGTCATTGTTTTGTTGGCACTTGTTCAACCCAGACCTAACACAGAGCAGCGATAAAATGTGATTTGTCTAATAGAGTGTGCATGTTTGGAGGAATTGTCTGTGTTTCCCTCATTATACTAAGTGTCAAACTGTGCGGGTCCAGATATTAGGGGGCATTAACGTCATGCATGCCCACTGGGGTGGAATTTAGCCTGAACCCAGACTGAGAGCTGATTTACATGACATTCATTTCAAGAAACTAGACAACCCAGGGCTAGGTCCAGTGACTGGCTCTGCCTTGCAACAAATGCACTGTCAGAGCCTTATCAATCTAAAGCAAGCTGTATATCCTCTGATTCATGGACCACTTAGAGTCAAGGACAGTGCTTTTTGATTTAAGAACAAAAGTGATGAGGACAAGATTTTACAACTAGGAAAATGTTCCTGGAAAATAAAGAGCTGCAGTTGAATTTCTCCTATGAGAGCAATAGAGCGGCTACATTAAACATGTTAAGCAAAACTCTACATATTCCCAAGTAAATTGAAAAGATGTTTAAAAACTTATTAACGTCAAAGGATAATATCCCTCCTGGAAAAAGGGATTGACAGAATTGGAGCAACTGAGGCGAAACATTAATTAAGCACAAGGTTTGAATATTCCACCGCTGCAGCCAGCGGATTGTCTGGCGCCCAGCCCATCATCATCAAAAGAGGCCTAATGCACACATCTCTATTGCAAATGACAATGTATATCTTCATGACAATATCAATATCAACAACATCAAATACATTTTAAGATACATCAGTGTTGCAAGACCAAACTATTCAGATGACTCAATCTCTGCTCTCTCAGGACAAATCTTACAAGCTACGACAGAAAGTCACACTCAGGTGGAGTACAACAGTAATGAAAAATTGTGATGGAACTGAGATAAGAGTGATATCATAAATCCAGAGGTAGAAACCAAAGGTGAATTTTCAAAGAGCATGTGAGCTCCTCCTACAAGCGGATAAGCCTCTATGCCTTGCCACTGTTACCGCTCCGTAGTGTGTGTATGAGTGCATTAGCAAGAGATAAGGTGTGCACATCCGAGGGCGTGCTATTTAATTTCTGAAAAATAACCTTTTACAAGTGTGCAAGTTGAACTTTCACCTTTCCAAGCTACTTATAACGATTAGAGTGAAATTTCAAAAATTGTCTTCTTCCACAATTCTAGATAATAGTCCAATGAGCACACAAAACAATGTGACCCCCTCAGCTGACCCTCTTTGTGGCAGGGAAATTGCCTCTAATGACATGCTGTAGCACAGACACATTAAAAAAGATTTCTCTTACAGCTTTGCCAATTGACACATCCTCAGCCTTCTTCACGCGCAATAAACACAGTGGATACCCACTGCAGAAGAGAGAAGCAGAAATCCATTTCTGCCCACAGCAATAATCTTGCATCACTCATTCTACATCATAATGTAATACCTTTATGTAATGTGACAACTATACATATTTTGAATTGAATTTGGAGAATGGAACAACCTAAATTTTAAAGGATGGAGTTGGGTGGAAGTGTGTTTAAGAGATATGCACTGCTGCGGTTGCAGCATAACACTTGGGAATATGAAATTAGGAGGCCAGTCATCAAAGTAAAACACATAATTATCTTGGAGAAAATTAATGTGCAGGAATGCATTAAGAAAAATTAATAAGACTAATCTTAATCTTTTTTAAGTCAGGTGCTCCTGGAAAAGCTGGACAATCTTTGGGGATTTCTTCAATTAAAACTGTGACACTAAAGCTCAGACCTGGTTATTATAAACCTTATCCTACCTTCGTTTCATCTCCCAGTCAATACCACATATTTTCCTGTTGTCACTGCTGAAGCAGGCACTAATTACAACTCATACATAATCTTTTATGTAAATGTTTTTGCCTTCTTTCATCTCTCCGTGTAGTCGAGGACAGTCAGATCACAGACTCGGGCTAGATCTGTCACTTGAGTCAGAAGAAGAGAGGTGAAGTGGAAGGAAATCTGATTTGTCGTGATGTTTGTCAGCCCATGAGCACAGAGGATGTTTGATCAGGTCATTACATGTGGGGTCTAAAACAACATGGTCAAACCACCCAGATCTTTCATCACAATCTTCTGGCACAAACGGGTTTAGCTTCAGATGTGAACAAGTAAGACAGGGATTTGAACACTTTGTCTCAGGATTAATCATTCTTAAGCTGCAATGCAATTGCTCCTTTATGCAGCTCTTTAACTTAATGAAGCGCTGGCTATATGTTTAGAGCAAGTCGTTCTCCGTAATGAACTTTTAAATGGCTTATATAAGTCTGAATTTCAGTGACAGATAATGATTTGTGCTTGAAATAAACAGGAAAAGTAGCAGTATGAGACCAGCTGAGCAACACAATTCATACTGCCCCTCATTTGCTGTTACTCCAACATAACATTAAAGTAGGCCCCTGTAGTCCTTTCTGAGCATAACACAGCTGGAGGGGTGACAGATAGAGTCTTCATACCACCAGAAAAAGGTCAGGTCTGACACCCTGGAAGGAATCCTTAAGCTCTGGTGGACACAAGAGGCAGAGAGGCCAGACATCAGGCCCAGAGCAAGTCAGGAAGAACTACAACCTCAGGCACTTCCATGCAGTCCAAGCTCCGAGGCTTAGTTAATACAAAAAGAAAACACATTTACCCACTTACAACTAGTAGTATTTAACTGTGGAGATACGTTATCAGTCAGTACTGTAGATGGTGTTTACCCAGATTGTGAGACATCTGTCATATCTGTGTTAAATTTCTGCAGCGATCATGTTAGTGTAGATAACCAACACATCACCATTCAACAGATTTCTAGTTACTATCTCAGCAAGTCCGTTGGATTAATTAGGACACTGTTTCTGAAAGCTTATTTGTCCATAAAACCCAGGAGTTTCTACATAAATACATACAGGCTACATGTGAAAAAAGTGTGATATTTGGAGGAACAGGCTTTTTAATGCAATAAAAGCTGTTTCTGCAACTTCTGATTGACGATGCAGCACAAGAAGAGTCATCACATAAGTCAACTGTGTCTACTAACATCTAGCTAAAGTTTGCTAACATTAACCAACATACAGTATACTAGTCATACAAGAGAAAATGAGCCTGTAGTGGTAACCCCTGAGTGTATTAAATTGAGTATGGGTGCATCTTGTTTACCTTAACTTAAATTAAAGTAGCATTATTTTACTTACATACATTCAAATCCATGATAAAAGCAAGGACTAAGCTTCATCCCAGTCAAACCTGAGTTTTTTAAAGCAAGAGCAAAAGAGAAAGGTTTGACAAGACCTAATGAAAATGAGAAGATTGAAAAAGAACACTGTTGATTAGAAAATGTGGTTACTGAGGCTATCTTTGGTCGACCAGCGGGGAGTTTTGCATTTGCAGGATTTTGATAAGAAGAGTGTAGGTGTTCTCTCCGCCTGTGTGCTCTACAAATGAACATGACGGGTTTAATTCAGTGGTGTGAGGGCCGGACCCACTGTCCTCTCCTTTCGTCCTGCCAGTCTGGTTACTGCCTCTCTCATTCCCTTGCGCCACGGTGTCACCAATTAGCCAGGGCCCAGGTTTCATTAAGGCATCGGCACTGCTGCCTGCCGCCTTCTGTCACATCCCTGATAATAAGTCTGAGAAGGATTCACTACCTGACACACAGGGACAAGGAGGGAAACACAGCACACACACATATATACACGACACACAGACACAATGTACCAAAACTGGCTGTGCAGAACAACACACATCCAAGTGGAAAGTGGCCACCGTGAGAGACACACACAGTATAAACACACACTATGTGTTTATGTGCACAAACGCCTACACGCATCCATGCTTGGACACAGTTGACGTGTCAACGTTTGAGCGTCTTTTGTTCAGATAATTATAGAAATGAAGGCTGACTGATGAAATGCAGAATGATAGGGACAGGAGAAGATTCTGTATGCTTATCTCAAACCGGTGTCACAGCAGCTGTGTAAATTGTTTTGCATAAAACAATGACATTATAAAAAATATGGCATGCTGACTACAAAACCCAGTATTAAAAAAAACTTTAACTGAGTTTTTCAGCAGCACTGCTGATTGTGTGAAATGTGTAATGCTATTGCCACTTTGATAATTGCATTTTCTAAATAAGTGAATTATGTAAATGAATAAAGTATCCCCTACCCTCCATGGAAAGTCTGCTGGATTAGAAGACGTCCACGATTTGATCACACCATCCCTCTTTGCCAAACCTAAGGTAACATTGTCTTGATATGGACGTAGAGTTAACGTGTCTGGCAATGGTGAAATAAATGCTACAGATTTTGCTACAGAGGAAGGAAAATGACTTATAAACTAGCTAAAATGAACCAGCTTGACCTTTTAACGTTAATTCACAGAGCAAAGAAGATCAAATAAGTACCATAACATGCTTATTGTTATTAATTATACTTTATTATAATAAAACATATAATAAATCACATATACTTTTATATGCGTTTGTACATCTATCTGGTGTGTCGTTGAATGTGAACTGCACAGAGAAGGAGCGCGAGAGAGCAAACACACGAGCTGACACACTCACTCATGCTCTCTTTCTCCTTAAGTTTATGTCTGTATCCACATTTAATTAATTAATTAATTTGATATTATTCTTTGCAGTATTAGTAGTAGAATATGTGTTTTTATATAAAATGATGTAATACATTATTTAATTTAGGTTTTAGTCCAAGTATAGGGTACACGATTTACAGAGCAACTGGGAAATGACGGGGATTTAATAATGTAAAACTGTTATTTATATATTCTATATATTCTGATATGTATTCTGTGACAACTGAAAGAACCATATACTGATCAAGATATGTGATATGTAATAAAAGACCTAAAACAGCGACTGGTCTTGTGATTAAGTTGTTTTCTGATAATGTTGATTTAAGGGTCTACTTAAGGCCAAAAAAGTAGTGAGGCTTGATATCCCGCCGCCATCATGTTCAAACTTTTCTCAATGTTTTTGAGTTAAGTGACACAGCTGCTTACTGTGCAATACAACTATATTTCCCCCGTATATTTCTGTCATGCCAACACACAGCAGCATTCCAGCCATGGTAGTGAAATTCAGTCTGGAGAAAGCACAGCTGAGGTGATGCCAGGATGAGGTTTTCCCTGGGGAAAGGAACCTGGTGGGTTCAAGGGGGAGATTTTCAGACACACAGGTGCTGTTGAATATTAGTCTCACGGCAAGAAGTGTAGGCTCATGGGAGTGAATTATTCATCCTCTACCCAGCCTGTGTGCTTCTGCCTCACCAGGCCACTGAAATCCTGATCTGCACTGTTTGATGCTACTGCAACTTCCCAGGGACTAAATAAATTTGTGGAGCTGTTCCAGAAATGAGCTGCACAGGCCTGTCCAATAGAGAAGGAGGGAGGATATTGAGAATTTGTCTATATAACCTCTTATATTTGCTTATACTCATATGTTCATAAAGTTTTTTCCTATTATTTCCGCTGAAGACACACCAATATTCAGTTCAGTAATGTCAGTCTATGGTTGTGTAAAGTGGACATATTATAGTGCCAATCTAATGGACAAATTTATTGTACAATTTCTGAATGTAGACATGGAATTCATTTAATTAACAAAGACTTTAATTAATAAATCATTTAATTCAGTTTTTAAGGTGACATACAGAGGTTGAATGTAAGATTACATAATTCAATAAATGTGATGCAGAATTGAGTGTACCAAAGGGAACACAAGTTCTTAAATTACTTGTGTGTAATGTGTGACACTGATTTTTACATTATTGGTGGGTGTTTTGCAGATGATGAGTGTCAAGTGTTGAAGTTTCCTGTTAGACTTCTTCAACCTCTGCACTTTAAAACAAGTTGACACTTCTCAGCTCTGCAAAACCCTAACCAACTAGTATACAATGTGTCATTTTATACATGTCATACTTTCATATGAACTACAGCCATAAAGTGCCATAGGGAGGATGCAGTTTGCAGGCCAGTCTGAAAGTTAGCACTGCCCTGATTCACTTGACTAAAAAGCAAGCAGGATTTTTCCATTGGCTTTTGAATTACTGCACAAAATAACATCACTGTTATGATTTTTATATACTGCAAGTGCACAAAGATAAACACGACCGTGAAGGCGTCGTGTTCGCTACAGTGATGTTTAGTGTTTTCTGTGGTCTCTTTTACCAACCACTTTTTTAAAAACGCACAAAAGCTTATGTGTCGTGTGGTATTTACTTACAAATTTTATGTTCTAGGATAAAATTTAAAAGTCCTCTGACCATGTTCACCAACACTTTAATTCCCCTATCTAGCCAGAAACCCAAGCAAAAAACCCACTGACTATGGGAACAGAACGGAACCAGAACAAATTTCCAGGTGGATTCAGAACAAACCAGAGCTGCCAATTGAATCTTCACTATTGAAATTACAAATTCACATGTATTAACAACATAATGGCTATTTTATGTGCAAATAAAAGCCACAAACAGCTCTGATAATTACTTATGTGAGTAATTGACTAGAATTTATCATACAACAGCAAATGTCATTTTATTATATTGCTATTTCTCTCTGCTATGCTACATAGCCATGAGTGTATTGTTTGTCTTGCTATCTTTATGTTTGTTTGTGTATTACGTTAACACATACTACTGTTAGCTGTCAGGTTTTCAATTTGTAGTTAGTTATACAAATAGTAATACGTTAGACAGTAAATAATAAACACAAATAAATATATGTATTTAAACAAAACCTATGTGGGGACAAACAGGGAAACTGAAAAATGTGTAAATCCTGTTGCACAGGATTTTTTTCTGTGTCTACAGCCTACCTTCAGCTGGGATCCTATTATGAATAATGCCTCATTTAGAGATGTGGGAATTGCAATAGGGAAATCCTCAGTTAGCCTTGGGACTTGCTCAAAGATGTAGCAGGGCAGTGAAAAGATATGTTTGCATTTTGCATCAGTTATCACAGATGGAGTTCTCAGTTGTAGCTCTCAGGGCTATAGAGCAGGAAGACAACTGGACAAACTGCTTTAAAAGCAAAAAACCCACAGCAAGATTGTTTCACTTTAATGTGATACTGTCTGTTCAGTTGTTGTTTAAGTCAAATACTCTTTGTCATCATACGTGATGCTGGCTTTCCACATTAATTATTCTTTCTGTTGCCCTGACACACGTCTGAGACATTGTATTCAGCCGACTTTATCCTCTCAGCTGGCAGAGTACTATCATTACAATCAACTTGTCAGATTTTCACCGGTTTGTTTATTCAGATGTGCATTATTCCAAAAACATGTGTTTTCAACTTGGTTTCCATTTGCAATGCAGAGCTGCACCCACACTTCTCATGACTCCTGTGCCCTGTAATTTCTTTAGCGTGGCAAACTCTGATTACAGGGTAGGAGTCAAGCCTTAAGCCAAGCATCATTTTTTTCCAGTTATTGTTTTGTGTTTTCTCTGTCTTTAACATGAGCCCTGCAGCTGTGTGTCTCAATAGCTGTTTTCGATGAAGCAGTGTTTAACACCAGAGTGATTAAGTACAGCAGTTTGCTGCATTACAGCCGTTGGCTACTGATTTTCAGTGCACTGTTTGTTCAGACGCATCTGAAAATTTAACAAGGAAGGAGTTAGAAACACATTGATATCAATGGCGCTGACTGATCGTCCTTGATAGTGGACAGTTCAGCAGTTAGCCAAGTTTCCCAAGTGGAGCTATTAATGCACTTCACTCATGTTAGATTCCAGTGAGGTAATAGAACACAAGGACAAGCACAAGTGACCGTATAATTTATGTAGCGATAAAAAGTTTGCAACTTGGCTAAAAACTAAACCTGTGATTGAGAAAGAAAGGAAAACATCATCTGATTATTCTTTTCCCACAAGCTACTTCGAGTTTAGGGGCATAGAGGGGTCATTCACATTATCATCCCTGTTTTCCAAATACATCTTTTCTTCAACATCGTTCCCACGTCTTATCTTCCCTCTTTAACTCTGCCTCTAAAGGCATGATCACCCCC
>OMLM01020602.1:53923-82324 GCA_900302695.1 Helostoma temminkii | reverse complement strand
CACTTGCTTGCATTCCAGGCCTACTGCTTGATCTGTGCTTTGTTTATTTTCACACTGGTATTAAAAATATAAAAATGAACTGGTCTTGATGTATTTACTCTGCTTTGTTGTGTACTTAAATTTTACATCTCTATTGGTACTATAAGAGTTAGATACCACTGAAGGCATGAAACAGTGCAGCTGCCTCTGACATTTGAAAAGTGGATGGACTACATGATGCTCTGCATCAATGTCAAATGACATTAGCTAAAATGTTGTATTGGGGCTGAGGCACAGGTGTGCGGAACAAATCCAATTCGATTTTGGGCCCTCTGGCTGACAGTACACTACTTCTATGGAAATGAACCTGTCAACAAACTAAATGTCAGTGAAAACCACCTTGTTAGACTTGTTAGCTACCATGCTGTCTACTTCTTACAGCTTGTCAGAGCCTGCCTGTGTGTGAAGCAGGAAACAGGAAGCTTCCAGACAGACAGCTGCGCACAGACAGATGCACTAGTAGGTATGTTGGTGCAGTTTTACACCCTCCCCTCTTCTTCCCCATCTCTTCCTCCCAAAGGAGCCTGACAACGTCACGCCTACTGTTTAGGTATTCTGATGTTTTCTCGCGACATTTCCTTCCACCCTAAAAGGAAACAAGAGAGTTGATATGTAAGATCTCGCGAGGTCCCGAGCAGCGGGAGCCCACCCTTCGGTGCTGCCAACTGCAGTGTGTATAATAGCAGTGAGGGAAGCTGTGGGAGTCGAGAAGCAGCCGCCACAAGGTCGACAACAGCATCCTGCTCTGAAAACTGAAAGACCAGAGGTGGATGGACTTGAGACCAGCAGGTCTGAGTCGTGCGAGCGAAAGTATTCGGGAAAATTTAGTGTTTACTGGAGCAGAAGAGGAAGGAGGAGAGTAGCTGAAAGTTTCCAGGTTGTAGCCTCATGTTCCGAGTTAGCTAACGAGCTATCTTCACCAGAACCGCTCTCACGCACGTCAGTCCTGC
This sequence comes from Helostoma temminkii, assembly GCA_900302695.1. Taxonomy (NCBI): domain Eukaryota; kingdom Metazoa; phylum Chordata; class Actinopteri; order Anabantiformes; family Helostomatidae; genus Helostoma; species Helostoma temminkii. Next base: position 81,335 of record OMLM01020602.1, on the reverse strand, counting down.
GCCTTTTCCCTCAGGCTGAACGGAGTGTTCTTCTCTGTGAATAGGAAGCCAACTCAGCGTTTGTCACGGGGTTGACTCCGGGCTTTTACACTTCCTCCAGATAGTTTTGCGGGCCATTACGTGGCTTCCCCGCACGGTTTCCACGTTAATTGGTGTTATTAGTGCCATGTCAGCGCCATCCTCCACACCTCCCGCCCCGGCAGAGAGCGCCGCCACAGAATGTGATTTTCTAACGCCTGATGCGGGACAGAGGCCGCCCGGTCCGACGCCCAGCCAAAGCCGGTTCCAGGTGGACCTTGTGTCTGAGGCAGCGGGCATCATAGAAGACAAGTCCCCAAACTCCGACGCTTCCACCACGATCCCATCTAGCGACATGACCACCCCCGCCGCTCCTCCAGACTGTCCGGGCGTTGATTCAGGGGTCGCCGCAGAGGAAGCCAAAGGCCGGTTTCGGGTGGTGAACTTCGCAGATCCGAGCGGAGCGGGGAGCGCGGCCTCTCCGGAGGCAGCGCCGAACGAGGGGCTGCAGAACGGGGATACGGTGATGAGCGAGACCAGCTTGCATTCATCCACAGGGGGCCAGCATCACTATTACTATGACACTCACACCAACACCTATTACCTGAGGACTTTTGGTCACAACACCATCGATGCTGTGCCCAACATCGACTTCTACCGGCAGACAGCAGCGCCGCTGGGGGAGAAACTCGTCAGACCCACCCTGTCGGAGTTGCACGACGAGCTGGATAAGGTAAGCAGCCAGAGACTGACACATGCAGGCAGACAAAGACAAAAAGTGGGGAGGCACCATCCACGTTCAGCAGACAACAAGTCAAGAGCTCACATCTTAAAAATCGCCGTTAAGGTACAACGGTGTTGTGATGTGTTGTGCTTAGACGCTGACAATCAGTGCACAGTCAAACCGCATGTCTTTTCCTTGAATGCTCCTTCTAGGTCACAGCAAGCCTGCACGACTGCTGCGTTTGTTGTGGCGCTGAAGTCCTGAGACAGAACCCAGGATGGCTTTTATCAGAATGACTGGAGCTGATGCTTATATGGTCCTGTCATTGTGTTGACATTATGAACTATAAAGCTATTAAAGGAGCGTATCAGTTCCAGCTAGCTGTCTGCTCAGGTGTATGTGAAAGTCATTCTAGTGTGTGCTCAAAGCACAACATGGTGTCTTAAAGTTCTGTGTAATTCCCTCACATTCCCAGCATTTGGGCAGAAATGGGTAGATGCTATGTGCTGCAATGACACCTTTTGCCACAGCCGCAGGAGCTGTAGTGAGGTCCGGACAGTGCTGGATGAGAATGCCTGGCCCACAGTACGTGTTTTAGTTCAGACCAAAAGTTATTTATGAGCCATGCTTTGTGCACGCCAGAGAGGAACCTGTAAATGCTGACACAATGCATGTTCTCACGTCACTGAAACTACAGCGGATAGTCTAAAACTCTATCAAGCCACAACAAAGTGAACCTTGATGTCTGCATAAGTTTGGCCATAGGATGAAAGTGGCTTTTTCTAACTCTGTTTTACCAAAAGGTGTTAAACACAAAGAATAGAGCATTAATAATTTTGAAAGTAGCCAAAAGTATGTGGACAAACAGGTGTTCGTGCCTCTGTGTGTCTACATAAAAATCAGAAACACCTGTACTGAGCCTGAGCCACAGATCAGTGAATCAGTGCTTCAGTGCCTGATTTTTCCTGGCTACATGTTCTTGGGCAAGACATTGAAGTGCCACCTAGAACATATCAGCTGTTTCCACACAAGATCAATTGTTCCCAAAATCAAAATATATCATATATAAAGATCGTCATGTATAAAAATATGTCAGTGGCTTCACAAGTGAAGTGAGCTTCAAACATGTCCCATCAAGTGTTCCCTTTAGGCAAACTCAACAATGGCCGACTTGACTGATGAGTTCGTCCTCTGTGGATGTTATTTTCAGTTAAATCAGCTGCTCGTGTCATGGCTGCATGTGACTGATGACTGCTCTTGAAGATGTTTTTTTGCTGAAGTAACCACAAGTACCCAGATCTCTTGATTTCTGTCATTTCTGCAGTCAACTGGAAGGAGTTTATCTGACCCTGAGATGCCTTTAATTTTCAAGGTTACGTTTTGATAAACTTCAAAGTGACTGTTGGCAGCAGTAGCCTGGCTAATACGTAGTTGTTATGAAAATGCGGTGGTTTCTCATTCTGGACTAGAGCTCTGCTCCAGAGCCTATACTGTAAACATCTAGGCTATGAATAGAAGACATTCACGGAGTGCAGCAGTAATCTCTGCTGATACTAATATTTGTGAGTTAAAAAGATCTGATTACAAGTTTCTAACATAAACCAATAGTTTTGATAAGAATCCCTTATCCTAACCTTCATCAGTACTGCTAACAAACATATTTCCATATGTCCCAAATGTTGCTGTTCTTAGTGTATTTATTCATCACTAATAAACTGGTTCATACTTTTTAGAGAACTGGAACCAACATATGTAGTGACCATCTAAAATGTGTAATCAAGACACTGTTTCTCAATGACCTTGACCATATCTGGCACTTCTTGTTGCTTATCACAGACATATCAGAACGGTTAGATATATTAATGGAAAACTGATTTCTATCCGAGTCCCCAGACACTGCTGTCACCTTAGGGATTACATCACAGTGTACTTAGTAGAATTCCTAGACAGAAAAACTGTCCCAGATTGATTTGTTACTGGGAGTTAGATGAAGAAGTGGCTTGAAACATTTATTTGTGTTTTCAGTGCAGAGGTAGCTTCGAGACGTGTATCAATGGTACATGTCTTTCTTGTGTGTTGGGCTGGATATCTATATACATTATTGATGAATGTATCTGCAGCACAAAATATCAAACTGTTACGGTTCTGAAAGGTGGATCCCTTCTTCTTTAATCTTACATCCAAAATGTGCTTGTCTGTAATTAGCCTGTATTTTTGTGCAGCTCCTTATTAATGAACAATGGAACTTGGCTTGTTTCTTATAATGGGGGAAAAAGTACTTTCTTAAATTTCTTTCTCATAGCTTAAAGGGTGGTGTCAAAAAATATTGATTTGGCAGATAAACTCTAGTACCCTTTCTACAAAGATAAACAGTCCACAGACCTTGTTGTAGGTGTGGACTGAATATGTGAAGCATTGCGGTCCATAATCAATTACTTTGCAAAGGAAGGTCCTCTCTTCGCATACTCTTGTCTAACCTGCGTCAGTAAAGCTGTTTGCCTTTTTATGGACCACGGGATGTTGTGGTGGTTAGCACTGTGACCTCACAGGGTTTGTATCAAGGAGTCGGCCAGGTGCTTGTCTGTGTGGAGTCAGCATGTTCCGGCTTCTTCTCGCAGTCCAAAGACATGCACCTAGGTTAGCCGGTGACTATGTGGATGTTATTTTCAGTGATATCAATTGGTAATTGTTGAATGAGTGTTAATGGTTGCAAGTCTATCGGCCTGTGACTGGCGACCTGTTCAGGGTGTACCCTGGCTCTCATCCAGTGACAGCACTCCTGTGACCCTTAAGAGGAAAAGTGGTCAGGATAGTGGATGGACAGTTTATTTTCATCATTTTCATTCATGATTGACTATGAGAGGCCCTAGGGCCAGCAGTGGAGTAGTTGGTAGAGTGGTCAGCCATTGATTCTAGGCCCAGCAGTTCATGACCAGACTCCTCCTGGCCCGTTGTTGAAGTGTCTCTGGACCAGAAACTGAGCCCCCAAAATGTCCGCAAAATCCCAGACACTGAATTTGCACAAACTAGTGCAGTCTTAGGACCATGATCTGCTGTGGTGATTTAGACCATGGCATAAGCCACAAGGAAAGAAATAAGACTACAAGAAGTCCTCAAGCTAACAGCTTTTATTTGACTTTGCTACCTGTGAAAGTTGTGTATGTGTATGGTTTGTCATGTTTGTACTCTTGCTGCAGTTTATGTGCAGACAGACTGGAAAGTTGGTGTTGAGTAAAGTCCCTGAGGTGCATTTCTACGCGATTGCTAGTTGGTTGATTCTAAGACATGGATAGCATAAAGGCGTGATGCTTTGCAATGACTGCATGCTCTAGCATTCTAATGTGTAGGTGGACAGGTGATTCACAGCCTTGAAATTGGCATTTGTTAAGTGATCTATTACAGTTGACATTTACAGTTGCTCAACCTATATTGTGGTTGTTATGTTGTCACTAAGTGCACATACATCCACATGTCAGACTAAACAGGTTTAAAACTTGCTGTCTCAGTAGACTTTTTACTTTATGTGCAGTACTGTTGAAAACTTCAACCTCAGATGTCCAGAAGGGTCTTTTTCAAAATGTATTTTTATAACACAAGTTATCTTGGATGTTTTCTCTAGCATACAATTTATGGCATCATGGGGACAACTCAGCTAATCAGGTTTTATATTCTAGCACAAAAACACTGTCATCAGCCAGATTCATAGGGTTTAGTAAAAGATCTGAATATGTGAAAAAAATATATTCTTTACAATGTGGGGAAATGAAAAACACAGCTCATAGGTTAATTTTTATTAGACAATATGCTGACTAGTAATAGACCTATTTTCTCTGAAGCTAATCAGATGTTTTTACTGGCTCAGAATATAGCCGTCTACCCAAATGATTCTTTGAACACATCTGTTAGTTCCGTGTCTGTATTATAGCCATTTTAGGTAGCAGTCATCCATGTCAAAACTATTCTTCATTCTTCACACTACCTATTGTTTGAATATAAACTGTAATCTTCTTAAATGTACTTATTTTGCTAAAATAATAAGAAGGGGGCACTCAGGTAGTGGCATGATTACAGGGTATACCTCATAACCACAAAGTCCATGGGTTGAGTCTAGCTGGACACTTTTGTTACATATTACCCTTTCTTCCTCTCCATGTTTCCTGTCTGACTCTTCACTGATAGCTATTATGAATATATATATATGTGAATATGAATAAATATAATTAATAGAGAAAAGTGGTGTGATTTTGTTAAATGCCAAGTTAAGCTTAGTGGACACATAATGGTACAGTCCAGTAGATCCACATTTCAGTGCTGACAGCAGTCATGGACCAGAACCTTTAAGACAGAACCTGGCTCCATGCTGCGCAGTGAAACAATGACAACACTTCAGTTAAACCAAACTTATGCTGGCTGCTTCTACAAAACTATTTTAATTTACTTTACTACCAGATGTAACAGATGTTCAGGCTATTTACTTGTTGATGAAAAAACAGTATTAACAAAGTCAGCTCATTTGTGTGTTCTGGAGCTTTTGCTCATATCATGTGAGCTTCATCACTACATTTTGCTCTGAACTTTACTGAACTTTGAAATGCAGCTGCATTGTGTCATGTCTCGCTGCTTGCTTCTTATTACTTTTTAAATGTACTTATTTGTTTCCAGGATGTAGGGTAATTTGGAAAAGTGATGGCAAGAAAGCTATCCAAGCCTTCAGGGCTTAGTTTATTAGTAAATAATAAGCAGTATATGCAGTAGTTAAGCTAGTAGTGTTGATCTCACTGCAGTTTAACAAATTAGTGAGCTGAACCATCAGGCTGTTCAAGGCAAGGCCATTGTGTGGAATGCCATGGTAACATTCCAGAATATAGTAGCCTATGCCTTTGAGAAAAAAAGGACATAATGGCAGTTAATACACTGCTAAAAAATAAAGGAAACACATAATAATTCCAATGTCCAAGTCCATTACACTCCTGGGATATCAACCTGTCCAGTTAGGAAGCAACACTGATTGTGAATCGATTTCACCTGCTGTTGTGCAAATGGAACAGACAACAGCAATTAGCAAGACAACACCTATAAAGGAATGGTTCTGCAGGTGGTGGCCACAGACCATTTTCCTGTCCTCATCCTTTCTGGCTGATTTTTGGTCATCTTTGCATTTTGCCAGTGCCCTCACCACTAGAGGTAGCATGAGATGGTGTCTGCAACACACAGAAGCTGCTCAGGTAGTGCAGCTCATCCAGGATGGCACATCATTGAGCACTATGGCAAGAAGGTTTGCTGTGTCTCCCAGCACAGTGTCAAGAGCACGGAGGAGATACCAGGAGACAGGCCTGTACACCTGGAGATGTGGAGGGGGCCATAGGAGGACAACAACCCAGCAGCAGGACCGCTATCTGCTCCTTTGTGCAAGGAGGAACATGAGGAGCACTGCCAGAGCCCTACAAAATGACCTCCAGCAGCTACTACTGTGCATGTTTCTGCTCAAACTGTCAGAAACGGATTTCATGAGAGTGGTATGAGGGCCCGACGTCCACAAGTGGGGCCTGTGCTCACAGCCCAACACCGTGCAGGCCGATTGGCATTTGCCAGAGAACACCAGGCAGATTCACCATTGGTGCCCTGTGCTCTTCACGGATGAGAGCAGGTACACACTGAGCACATGTGACAGACATGACAGAATTTGGAGACACCGTGGAGAATGTTCTGCTGCCTGCAACATCCTCCAGCATGACCGATTTGGTGGTGGGTCAGTGATGGTCTGGGGAGGCATTTCCTTGGAGGGCTGTACAGACCTCTATGTGTAACCAGAGGTGCCCTGAGTGTGTTAGCAGTTCCTGCATGATGAAGGCATTGATGCCATGGACTGTCCTGCCTGTTCCCTAAACCTGAATCCGAGCACCTCTGGGACATCATGTCTCGTTCCATCCACTGATGCCACGTCGCACCACAGACTGATGTTGACAGATGTCCTGATCCAGGTCTGGGAGGAGATCCCTCAGGAGAACATCCGTTGTTTCATCAGGAGCATGCCCAGACATTGTAGGGAGTGCATACAGGCATGTGGAGGCCACAGAAGTTGGATCAGCTTGTGATCTGACTTTTCCATTTTTTATTCAGTATGATTCTGAATCCAGACCTCCATGGGATAATGATTTTGATTTCCATTGATCATTCTTATGTTATTTTGTTCTCAGCGCATTCCACTGCGTAATGAATAAAGATTTTCAGCTGCAAGATTTCATTCATCAAGATTTAGGATGTGTTTAAGTGTTCCCTTTATTTTTTTGAGCAGTGTATTACACCTCTTTAGAAAGTAGCCATTTTTGCTTAACCCTTTACACACTTCTAACACTATAATTATCTTTAACAAAGCTCCCACATTACTATGAACCAAAATTAGCTGCAGGCCAAGTGCAAGAAGACTTTCTGAACTGCCTTCTGAATGCTGGAGGGTATAAATACCACCTCAATAGGCATATTAATAGGACTAAGTCTGAAAAATGACTACTGAGAAAATGCGCAGGTGTTCACCAACCTATTAACTTTTAGTTTTATGTCACTGGATTATTCATACGTAGGATTATTCATATTTTTGCAGTTAATGGAAAGTGTATGTTCTATTTTATGAGTATTAGATTCATGTTTTTATTTAACTTTATTTTAAATGTATTTAGTGATACAATAATATAGTTAATGATTTGGAATTTGAATCATATATTGTTAGAGTTCCCCAGTAGTTTTGTTGTTCAGCTTTAAAATTTACTCTCCCATAATTTGTCACAGCTCATAAAAATTATATGACGCTCAGCCTTAAAAGCCCCATATTGTACTGTGTTTGGTCTTAGTATTTACATACAATCTCATTTATATACAAAAAGAAATAAAAGACTTTTTATGGCCACAGAAATATAGTTCCTGCTGGAAATGGTGTATGGATTTAGTGTATCGGCACACAGGATGTGATGCAACACCCAAAGGATTAGGCTTGTTGTCGTGTTTTAGGAATAAAAAAACACAACCAGCACAAGAGTGTAAGTTGTTCATGTCATGGGCCTTATGTAATTTTATTCACTCTTCAATCAGATCTCAGTGTTTCTGTTTTTTGTCCAGCTGCATCTGTAAACTTGCATCATCAGTTTACATCTACTGTATGTAGTTTTCACTTCTGTCATCACTGCAGCATGAAGAATGCTCTGTTTGATCCGCTCTGGGGTTTGTTAAAACAAATGAGTTGTCAGCTTGGTGAAGCCAGCCTGACTGTAGGACTGGGAGATGTGCAGCTATCATGTGAGGCCTTGTTGTGCAGCTAGACTACATGTGGGCAAAGTGTGTCAAGCTTTTCATATTTATCTTACATTTCCACTTAGTCAGTTGGTACTTTTCCCTACACGCACATTTTTTCAAGGCAAGAAAGTTTTTTGCTAGTGCTAGCAGTTCAAGATTGCAGACTTTGCCTCCCTGTATACTGGGGTAATAGGAAGTCAACATTATCGTTTAAAGGGTTTGTTGTATGGAAAGCATGTGAGCGAGCGGGGAGCTGGTGGCTTTTGGATGAAGCACTGAGTGGCTTTTTTGTCGAAGAGTGACGACCTATGTCCTGCTCCAGTTTAGCTACCACTCAAACTGCGAGCCTGAAGCATGGCAGAATTGACTTTCCAGTCAAAAATCGGTTGTGGTAAATATGGTACAGTTAAAGCTAAGAATAAAATGCATATACTCTCCCCTGTATTTCAAGTTTGTGTTACATTCAGTTGGGTTGGATCTTAAAGGTTCTGGATTCTAGATATAGACCACTTTGTCTGGAATGTCTCTCAGCATGAGCAGGACACTGATTTTTGTCCAGGATCACTGCCTCCAGTCAGTTGTATTGTATCATTAATGAATAATGGTGAAAAGCGGCTTCATTTCCCTGTTCCTTAATCTCTGAATCAGCTGATGAGCTGTTCCCATATCCAGCCATGAAGTAGCTGGTGATGAAAAGCTGGCCTCATATTTTCTCAAGGTTGTGTAGCTGACAGAGGGCCCCTATTGTGTCCTAAAGCTACATCGAGTATCTAGTATAGTATGAAGAGCTGAGCCCGTTTCATCACTACAAAATTACTGCTACTAGCATCTGATTGATAATAGCACTTAATTAGCTGTAGACTTTGAAATGAACTGACTTTGCGTTGGTATGAAGGTCATGGTGACCCTGGTGTTTAACATTGAAGAGTTGTTTCCTCTTCGTACAGTGTGCCCAGATCAAATATGGAATGGAAATTCCACTGTACCAATTGACTGTTGGCCATAAACTTGAGCAATCAATGAGTCATTCAGAGTAGTGCTGGAGTGCCACTGCCTTTCCCTGATGGAGGCTGAACTCAGATTCCGCTTCTCCATGTCCTGTCTGTTGATCCACAGGTGTTTATATATGGGAATATGTGGTGGGGTGGGGACATCACCAGCAGGGACAGCCTGGAATGTCTCACTGTCCTGGTATGTTGGGCCCCCCTGCAGTGGTGTACTGCAGATCCATATTAATGAGCCAGAAGGGAAATGGTGACAGGGCAGATTTAGTCAGTCCAGAGTGGCCAAGCATAAACACATTGTGCTTAAATATTGATGTCACCCTTAGTGTTGTCCCAGGGCAGCAGCTTCACTGGGTCTGAAAAAACTGGGAGCTCATGTTTTATTTTTATATTCTGTAAGGTCTTACATTGTTAAGTGCCTTGAAGTGGCTTTGATTGTGATTTGGAGCTCTATTAATAAACTGAATTGAATTCATGTCTGATTGTAGCACTGGGGGAAGCTCTTCAGTTTAAATAACTTCATAAGGTAAATGAAGCGGCAAAATAGTGAAGTAAGTGAAGACCAGGGCTCATGAGAGGAAGTGTTTTAGTTTTGTCTGATGCAAATGTGAGAGATGAAAACAGAGGTCTTTTTTTCACAGTATTTTGGCATTTGGAACCAAAGTTTAACAAAAGTCTGAGTTTTTGGCTTTATTTGACACTTTGTGTGACCAGTTTATCGTGAGTATCATGAGTTGATAAACTTTTTTTCTCTGGTACCTGTTGATTCTCCTGTGCAAAGCTCAGATAATTTGGCTTAGTGGGAGTGTGTGTGCGCGTATCTTCCAGTGTCTCGGGGGCTTTAGTTAATGAGAGTTGCTGTACAGCATCTCTAAAGCTTTGCTATTATCATCTGTCTTTTGAGCACCGTAAACCCCTCCCAGGCACCGGTCTCCATGGACACTGAAGGGAAGCATGTGTGTGTGTGGGGATCATGTGACCTGTGACTTGTTTTTACAGTAGACATATGCAGTTACAGATCCCTGTGTGTTGTATCAGCACTATCTGATTACAGATCTCCTGTTACTCTGCACAGATAAAATCATCAGGACTGTTTATATTATTTTTTTCCAACCTGTATGTGCCAGGTTAAAACATGCTCCAGATGTGTTTTTTTTCTTTTTTGCGTGACTTTCCCATTAATGAAAACACTTTTATGTGACCTGGATGTAAGCTGATGTCTTCTTACAGAAGGAGGAGGCAGAGGTAACAAAGGTAGCATAATAAATACAGAGTGTGTCTGGTTTCTCAGGGAGCATGTTGTTTCTTTGTCACCTCTGCCTGCGCCTGCTATAGTAAAACCTAATGTGCCACCAAACTTCTGTCCTTTTTGGAGGAACTTTACTCTTATATTACAGGAAAATGTTTAGTAGAACATGGTTGTAGAACATTGCCAATAACCTTTACAGTGAAACTGATGCTATTCTAGAGACATTTAAGGTGAGCTGGTCCACTACAACAGGTTTTGTTCTTGACTGTATAAAATATAACTAAAAATAAGGTCTGAGGTATAGCTGCTTCCATTTTGGATCTGGTTCCAAGTTGTTAGAACATTAGCTATAGGTGTATTAAAAACAAATTAAATAGATTTGTTAGGGGATTTGATAAGTAGATTTGGAACCAGATTGAGCCTCCTGTCCCTAGACTGAGGACATGTTCTGACCAGCTGTGAGGTTGAACTTAGGTTAGCTTTCACAATGGAACCTCTGTTTGACTCTTACAGTTTTTTTAGACATATTAGACTCCCCTTTCTCTTTGTTTGCTGCACACATTGTACACAGACAATACAGAAACAGGAAACGAAGGACGCCCCAGGCTTCTGGTGTGACGTTTGATAGAAGAGGGAGTCCTTTTGTCTCAGCATCAGCCACGGCTGATGGCCTTGCAGCTGTTGTGATACCCACACAGGCTGTTGAGCAGCAGTTTGTAAACCGCTGTGTGTGCGTGCGTGCATGCATAGGAGTGGCCTATCCTTTTACCTCCACATCCAGATGTGTCACATGGAGCCCTCTGAACAGTTTCCTATTGATAGTAAACTGGGAGTACTTTTCCTGCTTACTATACAACAAGGTGGAGTATCAGTAGTTGTCACAGAGATCCAGTGAGTGAGAGTGACTGGGGATTTAATTAGTTTCACCAAAGTTTTTTTTTTTTTTTTTTTTTTAAATAGATGTCTGTGGTTTATTCTACTGTTTGGAGTAGATGCAGTACAAAAGTATTCAAAGAAATTTCTTAAATGGTGCACAAATAAAAACATAATTAGAAACATAATTAATGTACTATGTGATCTTTGACGTATTAAAATAAATGTCACACATCTCTTGGTTCTCAAGTCAATAAAATTAAAAAACTTCCAGATTTGAATGTGCATTAATATTTTTCTCAAAGGTAAAGAGCAGTTTGTCTGAAGTATTTTTTCTGAACCTTTCTTTCTCAGTCCTGCAGCAAGAACATGTCTTTGCATGTGTGAATCGTCCTGCATTTGTAATGTTGCTCCACCTCTTGCTTTTCTAGTCACACGCAATTCCTTTGGAAGCCTTCAGTTTCACTGCCGCTACTGGCTGCAGGTCCAATAAATGTAATTCACTCTTGGTATTCCAACACATGTTTTCTGCTGAGATGATAGGGTAGGTTGCTAGTGTTATCACCAACAGCAAATAATGGTGGCTTGGTGAAATTGGCAATATTTGGTTCCTCATTGCTATTTGGATTTTGTAAAAATTAAAAAAAAAAAAACCCAAAAAGGAAAAACGCAGGCACAGCTTCTCCTCATGGGCTCTCAAGTTTTTCTTTGACTTTCTCTATCCTCCATCTGTTTTCTGTTAATCTACTGCAGGGACATAGACTTGCCTCTCCCAGCTGTTAACAGATTGTGGGAGACTCCACATCAATAGGAATGGGACGTCTGCAACAGGCTGGCAGCAACTGGGGGAGGTGTAGGGGTCATTCCATGGTTCTGTCTTCCAAAATTGCAACACAAGCCAATTGACGTACTTCATGGTTTTGGTCTCAGTTTCAGAACTGTTACACCCTGATTATTCATGTGTCACAGATTGTTGTTTGCCACGATAATTTACTTGTTAAAGAAAGTTGTGGGTAATTGATTGTTATAATTTCTAACTGTGATTAAAAGAGGGTAGGCACAGACAACAGGATTCCCCTCTCACTCCACAGTGTTCCTAGTCTAGTCTTCAATTTCCTACGCTGAAATATTACAGTTAATACAGCTGTTAATTCAGCTACAGCTCTGTGACAGTATGACACTATATGAAAAATGAATACTGTACTAGAGATAACAACAGCATACAACAACAGCACTTGTTTTGATTTTAATAACCTCAGTGATAAATCATGAGGAAGGGGTAACTTTCTCCCAGACATTTATTCTCCTAAATGGGCAACTTACAAGCTTTCTTAACTTCTAATTCTTTAATTTATATGTATCATTACTATACAATACAGCATAATTGCTGGCTTTTGCACTAAACACTGCAAATTCAGTTGTTCAAATGGAGATTTATTATGTAGAGGTTGTTGGCTAGACTACAGCACATATATCCAAACCGTGCTTTTGGTAGATAACTTATATACTGTAAGCATAAGCATTTAAGCTGCACAGTTTGTTGTTGGCCTGAATGTGACCATCGGTTGGACTGGTGTCCTATTCAGCCAGTATGGCCAGTGGTGGTGAGTAAAGGTATAACCCATGTGCAGTAGCTGGTAAGTAGTCAGTTTATAATTTTCATATGTGGAAATGTAGTTTTGAATGACACTGTTGCTTCAAATTGAGCAGTTGAGAACAGATCAGCTCCTGTCAGATGAAGTCCGGTTTGAACTGTGGTTGCATTGACTAAACCAAACATGCCGATAATGGCTGGGCAGGGGCCTGAGGCCAGGTGCTGAGCACAGTGGGACACTGAAGAGCTTATTGTTCTGATTGGACTGTTGTTAAAAGTGAATTTAAAATAAAAGCCTTAATCTAAAGGACACATCAATATTCAGTTTACACATAGAACTCTGGAGCAAATGTGCATCACACGCCATCATTTATTATTGTTTGTTATTATTATTATTATTATTGCCCCTTTGCAATACAACACCACACTAACAGTGGTTCATTGGATTCTGGATTTCAAAATGGGAAAGTAGCAATAGAGACTAACTAATAGAGATTTTTCAGTGTTGGTCATTTCTCTGGGTAGTTACCCATCATCCAAACCTTATTAAGGTGGTAAGTGAAATGTTGCTGCACCTAATTATTGGCTAATTGACCAAAGTCTGACCAAAGAGCTTTTCTCAAATATATTCATTATAATACAACAATGAAACAAAAGAAAAATGCAAGTCTAGCACACACAACATGGTTTCCCCATTTGCTTTCATTGGAATGTGGTCTCTCTTACAGAACACAACAGGGCTGACCTTCATAATCACATTTCCTGTTGCCTGCAGGCCTCATACAGCACTCAACACTATACGACAGCCCCACTGTTCACTGCCTGCACTGCTAAGCTCAGCACTTCACAAAGCACATGCTCTTTTAACCAAGGGGCTCAGTCATGGTATGAGGGGCAAATGTTGACATCACTTTCTCGTATGTAATCTCCTCTGAACCCGCGAAGGGCCCCAAGGTAAAGTCATTAGGGCAGGATTGTGAATGTGGGGACATACTGTGAATAAGTAAAATATAATTTCATCACATTGTTTCTGGTTTATATAATCATGTCACAGGCAGAGCAGAGTTGTTGTACCATACTGTCGTCCATAAAGAGGAAATGAGTGCTGTCTCTTGTTACCTTAAGTATATGGCTGAGAAGAAAGTCAAGGCTCCCAGCTCATAATTATTCACCTTGAACCGAGGACTTGTAACAATGAGAGCCTTTGTGTGTGTAAATCAGTTAACGTACCACATGTGCACAAAGATGACGTGCATGTTGCTCTGAAGGAAACTGAAGTCAAAGATGTTTGGGGGTCAGTGTGACGGGACTGTGTCATAAAGAGGGAGCTATGGACATCTGGCAGACATCTTTTTATATACATGTTTACAAGCTGCCACACATGTGTTTGTGTGTACACATGCAAGCCGTATGACAGGAGGTGCCCACGGTCGACGGTCTTTGTGGCCCACTCTTGTATACACGTGTGTACAAAGTATTTATGCTGGAAAGTTAGGAATGCCAGAATCCTTTGTACAGTGAGATGAGGTGTGTGTGTGTGTGTGTGTGTGTGTGTGTTAATATTAATGTGTGTGTATATTAATATTTGTGGCTGGACTTGGACACATTCATGTGCTTATAGACTTAAATGTACTAACTAATAATAATGTATAGAATAGTAACGACAGTATACTACAGAAGAAATGAACAGTGAAACAGCGGGAGATCTGCACAGCACTGATTCATTTGCACTTTTATTTTGAGCATTGAAGCAGCACCCTTACATTGGTCCACCAGAGGCAGAGTGACCTACAACAGGACCAGAGGACCGGACTCCTTCCTGTCTAGCTCTGCCATAGCAGTGCTAATATTAGATATCTGACGTACTAAATCTCAGACAGCAGCACAGAGCATTTCTTCACGTGGATTACTGAGAGAAAACCTCAGCCTTAAGACTGTGTACTTTTAATTCACAGGCCAGGTTTAACATGACCTGTGGTGAAGGTCTCATTTCAGTTCGGGACACAATGCTAGTATCACTGAGCCCAAGGAGAAGAGTGAACACAGATGAAGTGTGTACAGAGGGCAGTGCTGGTGGAGTGTAATCGTTCCACAGTCCAGTTCCAGTGTTATTTTAATGATCCGCACTTAACGTAGTCCCAGCATCTATGAAGAGAAACATAAAATGAAGGAACACAGACCTTGTGCTTTTCTGCTAGGAACATTTGATACTGTCAGATTCCTACAGTTAGTGCAGGATAAGTCTCCACTTTAGATTGTTTAAAGTGTAACACAGCAGATAAATACTGCAAAACCAGTAATGTGCTCACTCCTGCTCCCTGTGCCCAACACATACTCATCAGTGTTTCCAAAACTGCCTCTCATTCTGAGTCCCTTCGCAGATGCTGTTACCTTCCTGAGAAACAAAGCTCCTCACTGTTTGTGGGTGCGTCACATGTCAACGTCTTTCACACTCACACCAGAGTCAAACAGTAATTCTACACATTTCAAAAACAAAAATCTCTGCAGTGTGAGGTGAGGCCTTTTTGGTTCCATCAACAGGCATCAGTGGGCTACAGGGATCTAACTCTGGGAGCCTTTCAGTACAGTAAAAGAATAAAAGAGAGTGGTGGGAGGTTTTTCCAAACAATGGTGCGAGGGCAGAGACAGTGGACATCTGATCGTTCTCTAAGTCACTGATAGTCATGACGTGAGGGCAGGGGACTGACAGCATGAAATGGGAATCTAAAAATCCATTAGTATCAGCTGGGGTCAAAAGATGCTTACGACTGCAATGTAAACTAATACAGGACACAGTGTACCGATTGACAGTGCTATGGACATACTAAATCCTAAAAGTGTAACCAGCTCTATATATATAGTCAGTAGAGGCTGCAGTTCTCAACATTTAAAACAAATTCAACCAATCCCCAGGAAGTCTGTGTGACCTTGTGATTTAGTTCAGTCACCTTGCCTTGCACGTATGGTTCAAAAGTGCTGATGAGCACTTATTAAAGCAACGTAAAGCTAGGTAAAATCTGCACACAAAGGTAAATGAAAGGTCCACTTACCACAGGAAGGAGAAATATCCAATTTCAGCGATGTTGTGTATCATTTGCAGCTGCAGGAGGCTTCTAAAACTTTCAGGAGAGGTGGGATGGCTGCAAAAGTTCCTGCTAAAGACCATGCTAGGCAGTTTGGATCCAGTTCCAAGTTGGTTAAAAAACATTAAACTCTAAACAAATCCTTATCTGATGTTTCATTCACGTTCACTGTGTAGATGAAATCTCTGACACTACAGTCATCTGCAAAGAAGAAACCAATGACGCTGCTGTAAACAAACCCGCTTAAACATTTGGTAGTTGTTAAGTTAACTAACAACAAAAAGAGACTGATGACCAAGAAATTAAATATTGAAATAGTGTCCAACTATTTCTATAGTGTCCGTTCTGAACAAAAGCAGAGGTAAACCGTTTTCTGCTGTTACTGGGGTAATCTGCAGTGTGGATTGATGAACACTTTCCTACCGCTACATACCCCAGGAATGGCTGAAGAGCAGTCACAACACACAGATCACCATAACAGGCTGGTGCATTCTGCTCTATTACAAATGCTGAATGGATCAAAGTGAGTCAGATTAGGTAACCGTGGTCAGTAGCATGGTTAGTGTTGTAATCACAAAATGATGGAGGCGCATTTGTCTGTTTGTGTGACAAACTGTGCGTGTGTTGGAACAAGGAACTAGTTGCCTTTGTTTTATGTTTTTATGAACTATACAAAACAAATCAATTATTTTTTACAGTTTTCACTTGCCCTTGCATTCAGTTGCAGCTTTTTAGAATAGTTGCAAGGTAACAATAATCCCTCAAAAAGGCTGAAGGGATTAAAACATGACATGTTTTTTCTGTCCAGTCAAGTGTGAAAACACTATATACACAACTTGTTGTCAGCAGGACAAGTTTTTACTTTAAATGACGCCATAAAATAAGTTACATTCATCCTGTGGCTTTTAATTTAAGTGCTCCAGTCTTGCACAACCCAACACAATCCTCTTCAGAAAAACTAAGTGCCAGTACTGATGACTGGTTTTCCATGATGTGGTGGTAGTTCACGGGGGAACTGGCAGTTCCAGCCTCCCTGACACAAACAAAAGCCTTATTTGTTTTTTGATTAGGTGTGTTGCGTCAGTCCTGATAATTTATAGGGGATGAATTATTCAGTAGTATGTAGTCATGCCAGTGTTTCCAGGAAAAAAGCTCTGTCCTTCCTGGACTGGCTCTTTCTCTTATTCTTAATGAAGTTGCCCATGGAAGGTTTATTAAAACTTTCTTGAATTTTAGACTGTTCACCTTTACGTTTTGTAAACTATCTTTGCATCATTGGGATTTTTTTAAAGTAACCATGCCCTTCGTCATGGTTTACACTACTGTGATAAGCTCTCGATGCTTTGTCATTGTTGTGCAAAGCCAGCCTTTGTGTCTCTTCAGCCATGTAGACAATGTTCACTAACTCATCCTGTGCCATTGGCTTTATTGTCTGTGCTGTGTACTCTGCAGTGAGAACCAACACCACATGCAGTTCTTGAGTTCAAGTCAGTACATGTATGGCATAAGTGCTAAGTGGCACATGGAGCAGATGAGCAAAATGAAGAAGATTGAGGCCAAAGTGGAAGAAGCTGACTTTACATTCTAGCGCTAGTGAACTCAATACAGAGTATTTTAGTGTTCATTATCAATGCTGGAAGTGTTGCAGTCTTGAGGGTAACTGGTTGCACTGCTCATGGTCACAGAACACCGTGTTCAGCACCCTCCAACAAGCATTACATTTTCAGTTGTTTTGTTGACCTTCAGACAATTAGGTTAGTGTGCCATGTTTGTTTCCACAGCATTGCTATGGAAACAAGTTCATATAGGTAGTCCCTCTTTTCTATGCTGTCTTTTGTTTTATCTTGTGAAGTACAACCTAGTAGGTCTTAATGTTAGGTGATATCATGCGGCTGCAGTGAACATTCCTTAGGCACCAACTATTTATACCTTCAAAGTTTGTCAGTGGCAGGTTGGACACAGTGGCACAATAAAGCACAGGGTTTTTCCTGGTATCCCTGCACTTACAGCTTTTGATTGGCTGAACACACCTGACCCAGGTAATCAGCAGTGGATGTGACAGGGATAGTTGGGAAAACAAGCAGGACAATGGCCCTCAGCACCTCTGATAATTGCTGTCTGTTGCTATTATTGTAACCATCAACATAACTGGTTCATGATGTTTAGACATGTGCTAATTAACTCATCATGAGCCATAAACCAGTGCTCCTACATTCTTTCATCATTAGAAAAAAACATTTTTATCATCTGTAGGCAAAGAGAGGATATACCAGAACATGTGTATATGCTAACAACAGGAGGGATGCTGTTTGGATCCATTAGAGGGAACATGCAGAAACAGAAACAGAGACAGAGGCAGAGGCAGACAGCAGTTGGAATAAACTCTGACACCCTTCTATAAATCTGCCAAACAAATGCTTCTTGTGTCCATTGCTGCAAAATGGCAGCAAACCTTGATTTCAGTGTTGCATAATGACATCAGCAGCATGACCTGACATCACATTTAGCCAAGGATGTAACATCCCTTTGCCCAGCTGTTTGAATAACTGTGCCAGAATCTGATTAAATCATCTGTGATTTGTGAATTGTTAAGCCAGTGTCATGGCACAAGAAGATGTGCTGGAGACCAATTGGCTTTTCAAATTATAGTTTTCATTAATTATCAGCTGAAGTCCTAAAACCACCACTATAATATAGTTTTAATTTGTAAATCTCACTAATAATTCAGCATCATGTCGCAGCTTGGCAGCTATGATATGATGTGCTATGTTTAGGACCTGTGTTAAGCACATCTCATTAGAACTGGCATATCGGATCAGCTGGGTTATGTCTAACATAATTTCTTAGTCTTGTGTTTGAGCATAGTCTGTTGCACACCTCAAGGTTTCTTGTATCTGTATTCGCTGGACACTTTTACAGAGACTCTCATTATCCAGGCTTGAATGATATCATTATGTCACTTGTAGAGGGTCACTGCACTCCATTCTTTAATGTCCTGTGGGGTTTCTCATGAAGAACAATGGTAGAGACAGCTAATACTTACAAGGATGGGAGTGTGCACTGTTGTAGAGACAGACAGGGAAGGGAAAGCAGACAGTCTGTATCATTGCCTAAGAAAGGAAATTATCCTTGATTCTTCTGGTTTATACTGACTGGCTTTGTTTTGGACTGATGCCAGTGAAGCTACTGCCAAGATTTCTATTTTTACACTTATTGATTTCTGTGTTTAATACCTGACATTTAGTTTGCTCCCAACACACTGTTTTCACTGTTTACCTTCTGTGTAGAACTAGTCATAAGTGTACATTAGGGCTGGACGATGGTGTACATCCTCCTATTGTTTTACTTTTTCTTTTTAAAAGTGGACTTTTAGCTGATGCAGGTACCACATGTGATTTGTAAAAATGTCTTATCTCTTGTAACACATACACATGAATGCACTCAGGGACCAGAACAGTGTTCTAAACGCTTCATCAAGGAAACATCTGTTTTCAGTTTATATGCTTTTGAACTTCTTCAGACTGATACCATGCTCTGCATCAAGTGTACGTCATTGGGGTGATTCAAACTCAACAGCTGATTTATATTTGTAGCTGTTACAGGCACGCTAAGTTAGCTATGACAAGAATAAGGCTGGCAGTATACCCTGCTTTGTTGAGCTTCCATCAGGTTTTACAAGCATTTATTTTTCACAAATTCATCATTGGTTTCTCTTTGAAGATCTTGGTCTAGCATTAACAAAATTATTCAGAAATGTGAAAACGTGTCACTGTTGTTTTTGATATGTGTGCATTACGTAATCAGTGACGTTTATATTTGAAACAGCTCGGCTTTCTACAAAGCTGCCTTCTTCATGAAATTCTCTATAGAATATTTTGATCAGTGCATAAAATGTAATAAAGTTCCAATAAAGAGCCAAAAGACATTAAGTGGTATTTTTGGTCTATTCAGAGTGTACTCTTGTTTTGACCTTCTCTTTCTCTATGGACTATGTGTTTTGACACTTTTGATGTGAAGAACTAACAGCAGCACATTGAGACACTATGTGTTAAAATATTTGCCCTCACCTGTGTTAAATCACACCATGTCTCACCTTCTCCATCAGTCCAACAGTCTACTTTTACTTCTTCCCTGGAGTGGGACTGCTGTAATACTACACAATAATGAAGATGGGTACAGAATTGTAAAACAAGAATTGTGAGAGAAAATCATTGACCTAATTCCAAAAAATTATGATTCATAATTTACCCACAGCCTTAGGGTATAGACAATTCTGTCGCACTTCCACACTAGCTTCTGGCCCCTTTGCCTGTATTTTATTATGCATAGTTGCATAGATATTCTGAGACTGTTTGATGCATGTTCTCCAGCTTATGCTTAATGCTAATCAAAGACCATGGTATGTCATCCAAGAAATG
Source organism: Helostoma temminkii (assembly GCA_900302695.1). NCBI lineage: Eukaryota > Metazoa > Chordata > Actinopteri > Anabantiformes > Helostomatidae > Helostoma > Helostoma temminkii. The sequence continues at coordinate 61,085 of OMLM01020602.1, read as the reverse complement.
TCTTTTCTAATAACAGTATAGCTGGATTAGTCACAAATGTCACAAACCTTTCTTTGATTTTACTAGCGACTTCAGGGTCTCTTCCTCATTAAGGGTATTTCTAAAAAGCCATACCCTTAATAAGGAAGAGACCCTGTAAACGTAAAAATACATTTGGGAACTTAACTCTGACGTGATAAGGGTGTTTGGCTATCTACAGCCTGTTTAGCTACCGCTGCCAAGTCTCAGCAGTGCTGCTGAGTCATTGAGAGGACAAATGCAGGGTGTTCACGTTGACAGATGGTCCAGGTGAAGTGATGCTCATGGCCTCCCTCCCACAGCTCAGCTTGTATACGGCAGAGGCCCAGCACTCTTGGATAATTTATAGCACCTATTTTTGCTTCCATTGTAACAGAGACTCTCTGCTGAGAGATGTTGATTCACATTTGTTTCAGGTTTCCTGTCTGTATCTTACCATAGACCTCCGTTCATTTCCATTCTTAAATTCCTTTGCATGCATGTAAGACGTGGTTAATGGCTTACATGGTAAAAAAAAAACATTTTTTTTACTGTCTGGTATATGGTCATAAAATGAAAAGAATCCAAAACATCACAAAATAACAACTGAACATTATAATGTAAAATCTTATCTTATCACCATTGCTCATTTTACATCCAGTAATTTGATTATTAATCTGTCAGAAGTCTTTAGTCACTAGGAATCGTCTGTGATAAGTCTCATGATTACAATAAGTATCTGGATTCAGAGTTTTTGTTGAGGATCCTCCTAATGTGCACTAATGAAAATAGTTCAGTTGCACAATTAGTCTATATTGTCCTCTCTTGGGATGTGAACAATACTGCACTCAACAGTAGACATAGAGCCTGAAGGCAAGCCCACATCACTGCTGATCAATGAGCATGTTAGGAGGATAGAACTACTGTATTTCATCACACTTCTTTTCTGCTGCTGTAAAATAATGCTGTGACAGGATCCATAAGGTCATCCATATCCAGGAAAACTGCTTGAATGTGAAATGAAAGGCACATTTGATCATGAATCATTTCTGCATGATTTACACCATGTTTCTTAAATATGGTAAAAAGTTGTTGTTTTGTAAGCCAAACACAGAATTTAGGTTTATAGCATAATGTGCATAATGTATAACATAGTGTATAATAGGGTCATGTAACCTAACCTTGACATGTCCAGTCAATTACGATTGCATTTTCTAAAAGTACAGCACATATAGACTTTCTCCGTACTTCTGTGTGTTGCCATTGTCGATGTATTGAACATTATCTGCATGTTGATGGACTCCAGAGGGAACTAGTACAAGTCGATGATTACTCCCACTCTGAAAGGAAGCAGGGCCCAGGAATAGTGGTTTTGTCCCAGATATTCATGGGAGTTTTGGTGATTCATACTCTTACTCTCTGCTTGTTTGGTTAGTTATTCAAGATTTAATTCCAACCTTTGATTCCAACTGTTTCTATGCTGCTTTTTATGAACATTAATTTTCTTTTAGCGGTCTGTGTTGTAACACTTGGGTGGTTCAGCCAAATGAAACTGTGCAAAGCAAGTTATTGGTATTCTGATGAAAATTGGGTCTTGGAGTGATGCTTGAACTATTAATTAAAAATCAGTATGGTGCTTTTGAAAATCAACAGAGAATCATAAATCATAGTATTGCAATAGTCACGTGTCAAGTCACATACAATCTGTGGTTGCATACAGTGGTGTTGTATTAAAGCCTGTTGACCCAACAACACACTCACAACGGTATGATTCTTTTGGTATGTTACCATCTTAAACCATGGAATTAACACTAGTTGGTGTCAGATGATCTGAGCTGCTGTTTGACGTTTTAACCAGAAACGCTTATGGGCAGCACTAAACAACTAGCAACTGCTCTATTAACAGTTCAGGTAACTTGTTATATTCACACACAGTGCTTTTACTTGCAGACTGCAGCTCAAGTCTGTAAAAGTTGTAAAAGAGAAAAGCTCATGTAATGTTTGCCATAATATGACTGCATTAATGCTTGAGACAGGGAGCACGTGGCCATTAAAATGCCCCCCAAAAATAGCAGCAGCAGTTTGTGCAGCTCTACAACACGGTTTACTGAAGAAAAAATTGCAAGAATAAAACTTGGGAATGGAGAGTTAGCTGCAACCAGAATGGTAGGATCGCTGCTGCTTGCCAGAATGAGCCAGTGACTCAGTCAGTTTGCCCAACTTTTTTATCAGCACCAGGTCATTAGGCCAGTCCCTATCAGACCTTACTTTGCAAACTTTGCCTTAATCTGAGTTTAAGGGAAGACTTTTGACTGTTTCCCGTACAGTATTGTTTTGTCAGGTGTCAAATTTTCCAATTATTTGGAACAGTTGCTATTTCTAAACCCAACTTTTCTCTTGATTCTAATACAGTCTATAAAGTGTCATGGACTCACATTTGCTGAACACATTTGTGGTCAGAAGCAAAACCTTTAAAAGCAGCATGGCTGTCATTCAGTCGTCACTTCTGTGTGGCAGGCAATAAACATTGCTAGTGTTGCTTTTGTTTGGCCCTAAAGAATGTCAGAGCTGTTCCGAAGTCATGCTGTTAAGCTTGTTTTGTTTGACACCCTTTTATGTACAGTCCCGGTCAGTGGAGGGAAGGGGAGGAAATGCAGGGAGAATAATTGCAGGGAATTGTCACAGACATCATTACCGGAACTTTAAATGCAGGAAGGACAATTTGATGTGTATCCAGACTCCTGGCAGGGAGGACACCAACGTCACAACACTGTCAGTGAATAGGAGGAAGACTTCCTGTGTTTTACTGTTGTACTACAACAAGGGCAGATTTCCTATCAATGGATGCTTGTTTTTAAAGAGCTAGTGTTGCCAAAGAGAAAAGAGACCTGCCAGCCAGAGGATTATATCATACTAACATTACTATTGTGTTACCTTTTAATAGATTCAGGTGGTCATAGTGTGATGTTTATTAACTGTAGAGTCAGTAAGTAAGTCAAATCTCTACACATTGTTCCAAGAAAACACTTTTCTAAACAAAGTATGTACAGGTGAGTCTTTCAGACGGTGCACTGAGCAGTTTAGAGCCTCAGATGTGGAACATTGATTTTACAGTTTTCTGTGAAAGCAGCAAAACAGAAAATCAACCCTAATCTGACTTACAGTTGGAATGAATGAAATGGTGACATACAAAAGAAATACAAAACCATTTACAGTTAAAGTATGTATGTTTTACTCATACTTGATTTTGTGTTCTGTCACACTCAGCCATGGGAGTTGCTTCCCTTGTCCTGTCACTGGTACACACAACATTCGCATTCGCATGGGTTTTATTAGCAAAACCAGTGTTTGTATAAATCACAATTTTCTGTATTGTTTTTTAGGAGCCATTTGAGGATGGCTTTGCCAACGGTGAAGAGCTGACGCCAACAGACGACGGTGCTGCTAAAGAATCAGCAGAGTCCAAAGGAGTGGTCAAGTTTGGCTGGATTAAGGGAGTGTTGGTGAGTAATTTGGAATCATTAAATATTCTTTGTGTTTGAAATATTAATATTTTTACTTTTATTTTGTGCTGCAAAGTTGGGGAATTTACATTATTTTTACATCAATTTATCCATCCATCCATCCATCCATTTTCTATACCGCTTAGTCCCCGCAGGGGTCACGGGTGTGCTGGAGCCTATCCCAGCTGTCATGGGGTGAGAGGCGGGGTACACAGGTCGCCAGTGTATCGCAGGGCCATTATTTTTCATTCATTCATTCATTCATCTTCTATACCGCTTAGTCCCCGCAGGGGTCACGGGAGTGCTGGAGCCTATCCCAGCCAGCTTACGGGCGAGAGGCGGGGTACACCCTGGACAGGTCGCCAGTGTATCGCAGGGCCATTATTTTTACATATTTATTTTATTATTGTTCCTATTTAGTGCAACCTGATTAATCTAATCACATTGGTAGTATCAGCCTGTTCTACTATATGTGACCTATTCTGTTTGTGTGCAGTTTGCTCATCATCCTAATAAAGAAGGACCAGAATGACTTTCCAGGGCCCAGTGTTGCTAGCTTTGGCACCGAATCTAGCAACCATTTGGCACACAGTCCACCTAAAAAGCTTTTGAAATTAGCAGTAGATTTAGATTCTTATACTTTACTAATTTACTTTACTAATAGTATCTAAGAATATTTTTTGTATGTTCATGCTTCTTTATTTGTATGTTTGATTTGATTTCAAAATCATTAATAATCAGTGCATATTCCTTTATTTGTAAAAAAGCAAGTAGACTCATGAAACATTTATTATATCTTCATCTCAGTATTGTCCATGAGTTTTTGACCCAGTCGTACAGCCCTATTACTGTTAAAACTTTCTAAAGGATTTTGGACCATGAATTAGGTGTGTGAATTAGGAGTGGTTCAGTTAGTGGTTTGGCTGTTTGGTGGTTAAACCATTGAGGAAGAAATCACTCACAACTGAGATGTGTTTGGCACTTGTTGAATGTAGAGTCAGCAGAGTATGAATATTTCACATCATGACATGTCTGGATATTATCTTCTACTTTTATTTTGACATGAGTAGTCCTAACTTCCTCTCTAATGTAAACCATCCTCTACCTGCCATGTCGTGATTCTGGGTGTTTTCTGATTATAGTTTTACAGTGTGATACCAGCTGATCCACGTAGGGAGGACAGAGTGTTAGGTCTGGATCAGCTGTACTACTGAAGCTGAGAGTCTCCTCAGCACAGTGGGAAAATCAAGTGTTAAGAGTTTAAATGAGATTATGTCCATGATTTAGTGACCATAGTTCAGAGTTTAAAGAGTGTTAAAGCAGTGCAACGACATGCTGGTGTTGTGGGGCTTAAGCCTTTATGGTAGTCAGGCCTTTTTTATTTGTGACAATCCACCAACACAACTCTGGACTAATCTTATGGAAACCACTGTAAGAGTGAATGAAAACTCTACACTAAACACAATTTGGTTTATTTTCTTTCAGTGTGCTTTTACGAACAAACACCCAGTGTACTGTGCTAAAGTTCAGGTGGATTCATGTATGATGCTGCATCCCGGACAGTAACATTCTCTGCTCCCTGTAGGTCCGCTGCATGTTGAACATTTGGGGAGTGATGCTCTTTATCCGCATGTCATGGATCGTGGGCCAGGCTGGAATTGGTAAGTAGACTCGCCTGCTTATTTTTCAGTTACCATTTCTACCTTCAAGAGGAAATGGGTTGTGAAGTAGACATTTGAAGTGGTGTGCAGTCTGTGGTTAAAGATGTTGCTTCACAAGCAGAAAAAGGAAAAAAAGTTTCCAAAACTACTGATAGCTGTGTTTCCTGCATTGTGTAATAGTACTAAGTGTATTGCACATAAAAGTACATATGTTTACATAAAACTTAAAACTTCAGAAGCAGTGTCACTGTTACTATGGATGCTCCACAGAAATCACTGAGCTCAGTAATAGCGCAACAACAAAGGGCAGATATTAACAGTGGTTGCAAGCACCTTAAACTGAAGCTGAAACTCTCAGCATGGTAAAGTATGGCAAGTGTTTTGTGGTTTACCAACACTTTCATTCTGATACTTAGTTTAAAATGATGTTTGATAATGCAGGCTGCAGAGAAACAAAGGCAGGCAGGTCATGATTCAGGTTTTTACTTTGAAGCGACAAAGACTGCACATAACTGATAAATTCAAACCTCCCATTTGAGAGAGATTACTGAGCTGTGCGGCGCACCGCTCATGTTTACTGACATACTGGTGCCCCCTCTCATCTCATTTCACACTCTGTGTCGACACTCAGTGCTAGTTACTTTTCTCACTTCACACACATGTCCTGACCCCCACCAGCACTTGTTGATGATTCTCCACTTTGATGTGAAATATCGCCACAAAGTGACACGTGGCAGAGTTTTACATGGCAGCAGCTCGTCATTGTGGCAGCACTAAGAAACATCAGTAGAGTTCACACTGTGCTTTCTTCTGCAGCTCTCTCCTGTTTGATTGTCGCCATGGCTACAGCAGTGACAACCATCACCGGCCTCTCCACCTCTGCCATCGCCACCAACGGCTTTGTACGAGGAGGTACACATAATTTCCTTCTCTATAGTCACAAAAGAAAATGTCAGAAAAGCAGAAAACACCAGCGATTGACTTTAACCCTCCTGTGGCGCTGCACTGCTCTCACGTAACATCTTGTCCCTTCCTGCTGCTCAGTGTGAAACAAGGTAATCCATCTGTGCGATTTTAACCAGTGTGAGCAGCTATCTGTCCTCCATCACAGTGCAGCATTGTGTGTGCAGCTTTATTAGGAGTTGGCTGAAAGAAGGGTTAAACACACATCTCACTCTCAGCCCTCCCAGCGAGAGGAGAAATTCAAGATTGCGGCACTTTGTACTGAAGTGAAACGGAGCAGTGGTGGAGTGGGTGGTCTGACACGGGATATGAACAAATTCCTAAGTTACTGGATCAGACACAGTAGGCTTTTTGTAATTAGGTCAATATTTCATAGTGAGATGATGATTAAAGTAGTTAACTTTCCAGAAATTGAATTTTTTCTTTATGTATTTGCACGACAACCGAGCAGTTAAAAGTGCAGGAAAAATCTAAAGTGCTGACCTCAAAATGGGATTGTTCACTGATTGTTATGATCAAGCTTAGACCCTGACAGGTCTACAGCCTTACAGACAGGCTATGATGCCCTGTTTGTTTTGGTACCAGTCAATCACAGCCAGCAATCATATTTTCCTACGCTGACCTCTGTCCACCACAAGATGAAACAAATAAGTGGTGTTACTGTTTCGGCTCATCAGTGTAATTTCTCTTGCTTTCTTGTATCGTGCTGCTGAGTCACTTTAGTGTTTGAGTCGTGGTTGGGCAATGCTGAGATGTTATTTTGAGGTTCTTCTCTGATAAAATAGCATCCTGTCACAGCTCCATTGTTTGAGTCTGCATGAATTTGTGGTGACTGAAGGCTGAAGCTGCTGTGCTGCATACATGATGCAGCTGGTGTAGGAAGGGGGTTTGGAGCAGTGAAAGCAAGTCTCTGACAGGGAAACAAAAAGTTATATAACACTTAAACTATACCCATACATTGTGTAACAGGAACAGTTCATTTACAAGGCTGGCACATGGGTACAGACAATTCACACTCACAGTGGCATGGGTTTCTCA